>OMLB01057317.1:0-22399 GCA_900302555.1 Myripristis jacobus
AAAAGTCCTGTCATGAATTTGGCTATTCTTTTCACCTAAATATTGTATTTATGCCTGAAATGTGCAACAACAGTGCCTCACTTTTACCAGTCCAAAATTTAGCAGCTATTGCTGATTCATTCCAAATACCGCAAACATTTCTCCAAAAATGTTACTCATGGCCCTCTTGCTTTTGGATGAGCAGTGAGAATGGCAGACGCACTGTAAAACATGAGATTGTCTTGGAATTGTTTTGGGCATTTGCTCTGAGTTTGTTGCCTGGGTAGTTAAACAAGAAACAAACAACCCGGTCTCACAGAAAAACGTGAAATGATCATTGCTGTGGAATGGATAAACTTATGTGCCAGCATCACAGAAAAAATGCCAATGCTGATATAAGCAAGAAACAAACTCTGGTCTCGCCTCAAAGTGGATTAAAACTCAGGCCAACTTGAAAGTTACATTGATTGACCCGACCACATCAACCTCCTGACATGCACTTTTTCACTACTTGAGATTTGTGTGTCCAACATGTCTCAGGGTCCTAATTTGCATCGGCATTACTTCCGTGGTGCCAATATTTTTATCCATTGCGTGACACCACCACATAATGCATTGTTAAGAAAGTCACGGTCATTTCATGTTTTTCTGTGAGACCAGTGTGCAAGTTTACATATTCAACAGGCTAAATTTTAGACATGGAGACAAGATACAATTGGAAAATCAGTATATTTCCTTGTTAATGTCAGTGGAGAATGCATTACTCCAGCTGTTTTTATGCAACAACCTTCCTCACATGAAGTTTGTAAAGCATGTGAACTTTCCAAGGCTTTAGAGTTCTCCACCTGAATGTCTTTTGATGAAAACAGCACAGCCCAGCTAATGAGTCGATTAGATGTTGATTTTGAAGATGAAATGCCTAGTTATGAGAGGCATGCATATTTTGGTACATGAACATATGACAGTGTGTTTCATACTCCACCCACCACTGGACTAACCTCAGGTGTGTAACAGTGTGTGTGTCTGACCGGGTGTCATTTCTTTCTGTTTGTGCTGTACTTAGGTGTGACTACGGTGCTTACCATGACAACAATTAACACCCACCTTAGGGAGACTCTCCCAAAGATCCCGTATGTGAAAGCCATCGACGTCTACCTCATGGGCTGTTTTGTGTTTGTGTTCCTGGCCCTGCTTGAATATGCCTTTGTAAATTACGTGTTCTTTGGCCGGGGCCCCCAGCAACAGAAGAAAATCAATGAGAGGCTGAACAAAGCCAACAATGAGCGCCCAAGATACGAAGAGAAGCGCCTGAGGGAACAGGTTTGCATCTTCATCTGCTGCCTTGCTCTTCCACTCTACTTCTCTATTGTCAATCAGAGTTTGAGTGTAAAACAACTATGTTTTTCATATCAAATTCAGCCTAGCTTTGGTCACTTTACTCAAAGACTGACACATATAGTCCCTATAGTAATCTTCCAGAAGCATACTGACACCACCACAGCCAAATATGCATTCACCAACCATCATCCATTGCTTTTCCCTCAAGCACTGACTGCTTTTTATTGAGCATAGCCTTTTTCATTGAGATAGCAATTCATCTAGCTCAACAGTGGTGTAAACATTCTCATTTCTTATTTAGATTGTTGTCTACGTTTATGCTCTAGGCTTCATTCATTCTCACTCTGCTACCTTGTTTTTTTTATTTATTTATAAATTTTTTTAGCATGCATTTGCCAGCTTTCACGTAATTGGACAAAACATCAAAATACAGGAGAGGGCACTGAAAAATGTCCAATGGTACAAGCTAAAGTGGTCAGACTGAATGAAGCCCCCTGTTTTTGTGTGTGAAGTATGAAATGCTATGCTTACTCAGAGTTGTTCCTGTTAACTTTGTCTTATGCATTGTGTAATTTTTAGAAAATGTGCTTATTTGCCAGTATTTTATAGGCGTTTTAATGTTCTCTTCATTTTTCTTTCACATTGCAAGGACTCCATTTCCGTGCCGTTTCAAACCAACACCTTCAGGTCATTTACACAGCGAAGAAATCTGTATCTCGAGGAACAAAGAAAAGTTGGGGTACATGTATTTAGAAATCATATGAGCTGTAGGACAGCGATCACATTAAAGTCAGATGACTAGGTTGTTCATTTTAATTGTGTCACTTTATTGCAAGTGAAAATAACACTATTAGATGTCTGTAAAAAAAAAAGAAAAAGAAAAGAAAAAGAAAGAAGATGTGAGTTAACTATTTAGACATCTCTGTGGCATGCAAGAAATGACATTCCATATCATCCCTGCATTTTGCTTTAGCTTGAAAGCTTTGGGGTGGGAAGGGTTACTGTAAGTTTCAGTGGTAAGGGGACTTTGGGGCTCTTGCAAGACACTTTGTTCATCCCTGACGTCCAGTGTCTTTCCTCTCTCCTCATAGGTGGACGCTTACGGAAACATCCTCCTCACTACACTGGAGATGAATAATGAAGTGATGCCTTCTGATGTAGGAAGTAGCGTCAGTGACTCTCGGAATTCGGTCATGTCCTTCGACAGCTCCGGGGTCCAATTCAGGAAGCCCATGGCACCCCGAGACGGCTTCAGCCACCACTCGCTGGACCGGAGCGCCATGCGGAGCAGGGCCAACTGTCGGCTACGACGACGCTCATCCAAGCTCAAGTTGAAAATCCCAAATCTGGCCGACGTTAGCACCATTGACAAGTGGTCCCGGGTCATTTTCCCTATCACCTTTGGATTTTTCAACCTAATCTACTGGTTGTACTATGTGAATTGATGTGCATCCCACTAGGAATCATGGGCCATATTTTGAGAGCACATTAAATTGGCTTTGATACAGTTCCAAAATATGTATACACATATACAAATTGAACATATGTATATGCATATTTCTATATATTATATTTATATATACACGTGTGAAATCTGAAGGACCTTTCTGCTGTACAAAGTATTAATAGGATGACTTGAATGTTTAAGAATAATTGTGAGAGAAGAATTTCAAGGCTTTGAGTTTCTTTTTCCTCCTGAAACAAACAAACAAACAAACAAACAACATGAGATCCCACCAGGGGTTTTTGGAACTAAAGACTGCATGATATTTTTGCTAAAAAAAAAAGAAAAAAGAAAAGAAAAAAAGGAAAAAAAGAAAGTGAAAGCTCTTGAGAGAGAAAAGATGTCTCAGAGTCCCATTGACTTTTTATTGATACTTATTGTAATCAAAATCCTCTACTGCAGCTCATGAAATCAGTGGTGGCTTGTCTGTTCAGGCATCAGCTGAGTGAGATCCTTGACACCCCCCCACACCCCCATTACCCATGGATAACATGCACGGAAATCTCCGGTTCTACTATGTACAGCAACCTTGTTTGGATTATGTGTTGTTCCTTGGGTTTTTTGAAGTGGTATCGTTCTCTTTATCAGACATCAGCTCTGGCCTAATGGTCTCCATTAGATGGCCTTGTGGATGGGATGTTAGACCACTGCGTTCCTGCCCAGAGTCAACGCAAACTTCTATTCCTTTCTCTTCTCATGTTATTTTTAGAACACATCCTTGGGGGGTCTTTTTCATTATGGTTAAAACAAATGCTGATTATTGTAGATATGATTTTGTCTTGAAAAATACTGTGATTTCGGAGAGTGTCAGAACATGTTCTAGAGCTAGGGCATTATTAGATAAAGAGTCAAAGGTATGCATTACTCATTTTGATTGTTTAAAAAGTGAGACATATTCTGTACATTTCATCATTCGGTATTCTCTTTGGCATAGCTTCAAAGAATACTTGTGCTGTTTATTTCCTCCTATTGATTCACATGCTCTTTAGATGCAGTACTCATCAACATCATATCCTGCTTTGTGTCTGGTGACAGGAAAAAGGGGGGGACGCTTCCATGATGGATTTGAAATTACTCCACAGTGAAGATGTAAGAACATGTGTATTGAAAAGAGTCAACATATCCGCCCACAGTTTGACCAGTTGTCATGCAGTTTCTCTCAGTTAAGACTTGAATAGTGGAGTTCTGAAGTCGCGATTAGGGACAGTAGTTTGGTAGTCCAGGTAGAACATGGGAGAGAGGGGCTCAACTTTTCACACGCAAACCAATCCCATCCCACAGATTCTGTCTTTGAGGTTTACAGACTTTAACATCCCCGAGGATCAGTACCATCAGTGTAATCAGGAGCGATACAGTACGGCTTTGGAACAAAAGAAGATGTGCGATAAATAGCCATTAATTGAAATGACAACCAAAAGGCCTATAATCCATATACATCATCTTTCTGTTTTGCTCTTCCAGACACTGCATTCCCAGTGCTCAGGTTCATTCATAACAAAAAAAAGTATTATTCTCTGCGAGGCTGATACCCTGTAGGAACTTGATTTTTTGCAAATCTGTTTTAGGATACGAGTTAAAAGCAGACCATTCAGAGACAAACATGCAAGGGGTTCCTCTTTTCAGACTAGCTTGCTTCGATTTAACAAGCAAAATAATGTGCAGTATCCAAACATTTGAGTCAATCTGTCGGAGAGGACGCAGGACGCAGTCTTCAAATAGCAGAGTTTAAGAGTTAAAGATGGAGGCAGAGCATCAGAGATGGCAATGATAGAGGGAAGCTGCCCCAGAGGACGTTCTTGGACAGAGGGAAGAGGGAAGAGGAAAAGGCTGTGTCCTTTCATGCTTGTTTGCGCCGGCTGAAGTGCAGATCTCACTGAGGGCCTCCCCTGAGCTCCAGCATCTTCTTTCCTCGATGTGTTCTTCACCTCAGTCTCCACTTGACAAGCATAGACAGGATCTACTGGGAGCGTCAGGCTCCCGGCTGGGTCATTATAATAGGACTGAAGTAGTATTGTGCTAAGATATAGAATGAAGCATGGCAGACAGAGGGATGAAGAAAGAGGAACTGTCACGTATACAAACACATGGGGAACAGCTGAGGGGCTACTGGAGGGACTGTGGGATAATAAGATGAAGGCGGTAACAATTTCATAAATTTGTTTCCTTTTTGAGCACAGGATGTGTACGCATAGTGTTTAAAAAAAAAAAAAAAAAAGCTGATCAGTGGCCACTTTGTCTCTTTAAGTCGTCGTAAAGTTCCTACACAGATGTGTTCCAACCAGTGATCGCAGATAATAATAGTCAATAATCTTAAAAACATGGCTAAAATTGCTTCATGGTACATGACCGCTGACATATCAAGTATTGTGTGGGTTTTCATAAGGTGCTATATGAAGGTTAGCTGTGGTTGAAATGCATACATTGACTTGTGGAATAACTGTATGCTTTATGTGTTCCTTGATGTGAACCCGGATGCCATGGCATCAATCGTTTGAACGCTGTAGGTTGTCACACCATGTTTAAGAATGGCTAATACCAGTTTGAATTCTGAATATGAATTTGTGTGCTGTGTACATTACATTTCTCACTGGTAGAGCTGAAAGCAATCATCCTTTGAGACACTCCAACATGAACATATTTTAACAGAAGCTTCTAATAGAAGATAGCAGACGCCAGTCTAGTCATTGCTAGATTTGGTTCTCTTTTTGCCATTTGCTTTTCTGCAATCAGATGAAGAATACATCTTGATTGACTTTCCATAGATCAATAGTTGGAATTTAATACTGCATGGGTTGGAGAAGCATTTGTGATCTTGACCGATAATAACTGGCGTCTAAACCAGGAATATTCCGGGCACTTTTGTGTATTTCAGATGTAAGGTGTTGATTAACAGTGTGCCTGCAAATTCACATTCACATTTCAGCTTACCTTGCCCTGTAGCACTGTTTGATTAATTAAAAGTAAAGGAAAAAAGAAAGGAGTTTTCTGAGAATGCAACATCATTCTGGTTTCGTACTGGTCTGGACCACAACAGCTTGTCAAACTGTTCAAAGGCAATATGATGGATCTTTATTGAGAATCAAGTCAGACTGTGAGGCCAGAGGATAAAACTTGCTCCACTGCAAGAAGAGCACATTCAGTTTGTAAAAATGTGAGACATAAGGCAACCATAAGTGTTATTTTAACTAAAACAGTGGGATTTGTTTGACCAGAGGGAAGCCTATATTCCATCTATTATGTGGTTCACTGAAACGCACTAACATTTTGTAACTCAAATTAAATATCAGAAAAAACAAGTATAAATTTCTCATTCAGGTTAGCTTATTCCCAGAAATTAATATATAAATGCCTATTCAAGTATGTTCTTATTTTGGAAGTATTAGATGCATAACTTCAATTAATTCCCAAAAACACATACACAGGAGAAACATTAGCAGCCCTTGCATGCTTGCAGTAAATATATTCACAACTCATTTCACTCAAAACATGTATTACCTGCTTTTTGGACATGGAATTGGCACATTCATCCCAAAAGCTGTGAGGATTTTATTTTCTATGCTTTACTTTAAAGATTTTTGCTTATACAAGAGTGAAAATACATTTCTTTTGACACATATGTTCAAGGAGTAGAGGAGGAGAAAAAAACTGTTGAACTGATTTCAATGTGAATTTTCTTGCCTCTAGTGTATATGTGTAATTACATGTGAATTGTACTGTAAATATGATATCTTTCACTTAATAGTTCTTAATGCATGAACAAAAACATGGCAGTTCGTAATACCAGCTAGCCTCACTGCTAATGGCATGGACAGCTTCTCTAGCATTGGCATACTTCTGCAAACGAAACCTCTAAAAAATGAAACACAAGAAATACATGGTGTGAACGAAATAATGGAAACATCAACACAGGGTCCTCGCACAGTGAAGACGTTGCGACTCGCTCTGTAGAGGTGTCCGCCACTTTTGTCAGTCATTTCTGAGCATGGCGTTGGTTCACCTTCACCCTCACGGATCCTCATGGTTATCGCAAAAATTCGTGCCCTGATTCACTCTCTCCGATTGGGGTGGCGTCCTCCAGGTTGAAACTCTCACTTTTGCAGGCCAATGTTGTTCATTCAAAGGTTAGAGAAACATACTGTTGCAGCAGGCATCAGGCATGGCTTTCCCAATCACCAAATTCAAAAGTAATCTGAGGCTTTGTGTTTGTGTTAAAGAGTGACTCGACACCGGCAGAAAACCTCTGCTGCGCTGCCCTCTAGGGGTTGAATCTTTCAGACATGTTGCACTTTGGCCACATGCTATCAGTGATGTCGCAGCAGGCACTTTGCCACTGACAGCTGCTAAAAATACCTGCTGCCACATCACTGATTGGGTGTGGCCACAAGTGCAACATGCCTAAAAGTGTCTCTCTAGAGGGCAGTGTGAATTAGTGTTGTGTTACCGTTTAAAGGCAGAGCCTCATACTGTTTACCGCAGCCATCAACAAAGCACTGACTCATCCCTGCACCGCCATTCTTTGCCATGAATTTAAAGAGTGCATATTGTCTAAAAGAATCAAAGAATTTACCTAAATAAGTACATGATGATGCAGCACCACCAATAAAGTGATAATGTAGAGGTTGGCTGGCAATCAGAGGGTCAATTATAGGTTTTCTACCCTGCCTCAGCAAAAATTATCAATATACCCTTGAGCAAGGCAATTAGTTACCCTAGTGGAGCTGCTTAATCGCTACAGCAGTTGATAAATAAGTCGAACTGTGTGAATATCGCTAAAAAGATCACATGTTCAACTTTCTCCTGGATAAATGGAGGAAATAAAAAGAGTAGATGACCTTTATTTTCATTGTCATGCAAAGCGAAATAATAGAAATGATGCCGCCACCAGTAGTTCAGCTATAAACCATACACTTTTTGCCTCTTGGTTTCATTTCTCTCCTTTGCCTCTGTATGAAACAAGAGTGTTGTAGCATATTTCAGGTGTTGTAGTGACTTTTGGCGGCACAACACCCTATTTGATGTTTGTGGAAAGCACCATGCCAAACGCTTTTCCAGGCTGGACTCTAATCTGGTGATAGTCACGAGCCATGCTATTCTATAACATCATTAGTACAGATTTCATATAGGTCGATGTTTTGTGCCTTCATGTCAGGGTGTTTCAGCCTGAATTACACCACTCCCAGTCAGAAACGATATGCATAATGGGATGAAAATAAACACACACACACACATGCACACACAACTGTTATGTCAATAATTAAGAGCACTGAGGCTGGCCTCTGATGGGAGGCTGAACCACAACCATGCAAAGAAAATCTCATCCACCTCGCACCAGTACAGAGGCGACGACTCCTCACTGCTGGGAGGAAGTTTGTTGGCGTCTTTGTTATTTTGTATACCTTGTAGGTTTTGTTTTGCATGACCTAAGTTTTGAAAGGTTTATTTTCATATTTTTCTATTCCACACCATCAGTTTCATCTCCACAGCCAGGAAAAAGAAAGATCCAGTGTTTACATGCTCAAATTGCACTTGTTTTACAGCCAGCTCAATAAATCTTATGAAACAAACTGTACGTAAAACTGGAGGAAAAACTTAAACGTAGGAAGGTACATGATATGATTCGTGTGAATCATGAATATGTACCTCTCTTAAATGTAGTTACTGTAAATCACACAATTTGGATTAGATGCACAAAGTGCATGCTGTAGTTTTATCAGGTTCAGCATAAGCATTAACATCAATCGCCCTTCAACTACAAAGGATGTAAAGGATGCTCACCAGTAGCATCTGAACGTAAGCCATGTGATTGCACACTGAGTGGGTGTTCCCTGCATTTTCTCTTTAATAAGTTGCCTCTGGTTATGGTCTGTTGTCTATTACTGTATGATGATACTTGCAAGAAGCTGTGCTGATTCCCAGTTATACATCAGTATACCTCCCTCTTTGAAAGAGCCTTTACCAGGGAGAATATATCTGTTAAACCAGTAGGTAAGAAAGATATTCCAGTACTTTTAAATTGAAAAAAAAAGAAAAAAGGAAAGAAAAACACAAGACCAACAGCCCATTTATTTTTAAATATGAATTAGTAAATTATTTTATTCATTATATGTTCATTTCTGATTTATTGTATTTGTTGCATTTGTTATGGATTGTTATTCTTACTGTTGTTGTTGTTTTATCATAAGAAGGAAATGTAATTCATCTGATATACTGGCACTGGAAGAAAAATGCATTTGGTTTTTGTACTGTAATTGTTTTGTTCACATTGGGCGCTTATTTAATTCAGTTGTTTAATAAGGTGTTTGATTTCATTTGGAGTATCAGTACTCATGGAATCAACATTTGTGTAGTATGAAGTTGTATTTTTTTTGTCAGTGCAAATTAATGTTATAGTGTCAATCAGCTTTTTTAGGTGTTTGAACAAAATGTGTTTTTTACAAATACAAGGTGTTAAAGTATGTGGTATAAAAAGGGTTATCATTCAAACAACAGACTTTTTACAAATAAAGGCTTATACAGTAACGAATGCTAATGTCTTTTCATTTGCCCTTTGAGGACTAATATACCACATTGTTTCATTTGACTTTTTATTAATTTATTTTCACATATTAGTCCCCAAAAGGTAAATAGCATACAATGTTGCAAAATAAGAGGATAAAATCAGGTATTTACCATTGCTATTCCAGGTTGTTGTCAGAGCTCTCACCTCTTAGTTGGTGTCTTGCTTTTGATAAGGACTGTTGGATATGAAAACAGTCCGATAACAAATTTAAGAAAAATCAAGTGTCTTCTTTTAATTTGATTACAAAACATTGCGCGTTTATGAGAATATACCTCCTTTCATACCCTATTTCCTGAATAAAGACGCAAAGTGACTCCTGCTGAATTTGCCCCTTTTTCAATTCAGGCACTATTAATTAGGAATTGTTTGCATTGTTGGCAAATCTAAAATGAGCAACAACAACAACAAAAAAGAGATACAACAGCATGGGCGAGACAGTATAGCCCTGTGGTTTACACCTGCTTAGTATGAAATGATTCAGTTTGTCAGAAGGACGGGTGAGGTTGAAACCATTTGTTGAGCTCTTTTGTCCATTGTGGTGAAAATATGCACAATATAGGCTGTGGTCCAGGACATTAAGCTATATATAAAGACGCATTTGTTTTCTCGGGATGTGTTTTTTTCCCCCCTCTGGATGTATCCTGATCTCCAGCTGCGGTGAAGGTTTAGGCAGTGAATGTGAAAAGAACACAGGACATGCATCATTTTCACTAAACCTTGAAAAAGACATTTGATAGATATCGACACGTTGCACACAGATTGTATGGAAACACACAGAGCAGTCACGATCCACTGAGACATTATAAATATATTCCACACACTCCGTTCCACTGGGGAGGAAACGGTGTGCTGTCATTCAGAGCAGATTATCAGCTATTTACATAGATTCAGAGATCTGGAGGTTTTTTGGCCCTTGGCAAAAAAAAATCTCTCCCATGCAAAACAACAACCTGATTAAATTATCTTAAATTAATGGCAACATCCACCAGAGTATCTAGTTACTTTTTTGCAGTATTTGAATGGCCTTAATTAGTCCTCAGTTTCAGTCTGGAGTGATTCATGAGAAGTGACTGTCATGGACACTAATACTTCATCATCCGGAGCTCGACCTGGGGCCTTGTGTATAAATGTTGCACGCGCACGTCTTCCAATGCAACATTTGGGGTTCAAACTATGAAAAGCAAAACAACTGAACAATTCCAATTTAAAAGAGGTGCAATGGATATCGACATTTAGGCTGCAACTTGGCGACAAAAGCGTTTAAAAAAGAAAGCGCACAGTGCACGTGTGTGACTTGAACTACATCTTCTGCGATAGGACACGTAAGACACCACATTAGCCTGTATGAACTGCTCTGGTGCTGATGCTTGATATTAACAGCTGTGAGCACATTATTTCAACATGGAACAATTTGTTTATTGCTTGGTATAAAACGGCGCTGTACACAGCCACAGATGAACCTGGGTTTCATGAGAGTCAAGGCATATCTGCAACGTTTAAGTGAAGTCTAGCTGGAGGAGGGAAATGGCAAAAACAAAGATCCACAGTGCGTTCTCCACACCACGAGCTTGTATGCTGTTGCAGGGATTTGGATGTGGGATTTTGGTGAAGCTGAACGGTCAAAGCAGACGAATACATGAAACATAGGCTGCGTCATGTACCTGCTTTTCCACCTTTGTATGCCTGCTCAGACTAGCATCATTTACTGTAGTTATTATATCACTTTTAAATGAGATCCAATGAGTTTTATGGTGACCACCTAAGGGCTGGAAATATTGCTCCAACACGCATTGGGCTGACAATAGTCCAAGAGCCAGCAGATAAAATTGAATAAAAGCATGATTTATTGCCTTAGAACTCCTGGCTCCCATAAGCGACATGCAGTTTGAATACTATTTAATTCTGATGTTCCTGCATAAAAGTGCAAAACACTTTCTCATGCCTTGCAACTTCTGTTCAAAAGGGTGTGAGATGTAATGATTAACGATTAAGCTGTTTAATACAAAGAATTAAGCTCTAACATTTGCAGCAAGATTGAAATCAATGGAATTCACAGATTTGGAAATATAGGAGATTAATGGAAGATTTTGGAAAGAAAGTGCATGACATGGTCCTGCTTATATTTTTGCCTTTGATGGTGAGAAGCACCGTCTCCTGCCATTGCATCTTTTCATTTTTCAGGTCCATAATGTTTGTTATTACATTGCAATGACAAAATCTATCTTTTTGTGGACGTTTTAAAGTTAAGCGACCTCTAGTGGTAGCAAACGTTCACTGATGCTTGGTAAACATAACCCTGACCTTTTCCTAATCTTAACCATTCCGACAAACCTTTCCCTAAGCTTAACAATAACCTTTTCCTAACCTTAACCAAATATTGCTCCGTTGGATCGTATTAGAGGGTTGAAACAAATACCCTATGTGGTCGTACGGATTGGAGGACTTGTTGGCTTTGTTGGTTGTTACAGTATGTGCTCTCTCTTGTCTGACTGACTGAAGATTGCTCGAGTTGAACGAGAATTTTTTACCGCTAACCAGGCAATTATTTCAGCATGTTCAAATATTTTAGATATTTCAACAACAATGTGGTGCTAATCGTAGGGTTTGGCAGGACACCGGTGTTAAGCTTGCTGGATCCAGTATATTTATCATTTATCTCAATAACGTTAAACACTGGTAGTTTTGTTTTTTACAATCTGAGTATGAATATGCGTTTTCACATGTGCACATTCTGGATTGCTAATAATGCTCTTCGAAGTGATAGTTCGTGGTTCTCACGTGAAATTAGGACATAAAGAATATCATTAGGACATGATTAATTTTGTATTCTCTTACTACAAAAGGTGTCAAAACAAGAAACTAAAAGGAATACAAAAGGCAATGGGAACGTACAGCATTATTAATGGTGGCAAAATTATCCAATATAAATCCTCTAAACTAAAATTTTGAATGATCTGGTTTGGTAGATGCTGTAAATAAATTACTTTCCTGTTTATGACTCCATAATAAAAAAACAAATTTGGTTGCCAACAGCTAAAGTGTATAGCGACTGTCGGCCGTACTCATGCAAAACAGCTGCACAGCCTGTTAGAAGTAATAGCTACAGCCGACCTTTCTCTTGTTTTCCCCCCTTCCCTTTTTCTGCTCCATATCAGTTCTTTTTTAAGACATAGCTATTTAGCTATAAATGATGCATAGGGGCAAGAAAAAGGCATGTAGCGGCGCAGTTAAGAGGAGAGAGAGTAATTTTCTAAATTTCCAGTGTGTACTTATGTACCACTGAATATTACACAAACAGATGTTTTCTCTCTGTATGCTAATACTATGCAGTCAGCCATAAATATGTAGTCTAGGACATGCGCTATTAAAAACAAATAACAAACTAATAAGATAAAAAAATTTAAAAAACAACATCATTTAATCCTATTTACATGTAATTTTGGAAAGTCTGTGAGCAGTAAGTAAGCAAAAGAGACTTTAAAAAAATCAACAAGGCATACAAGTTATACTTAAATAAGGACACACAATAATAACAAATCAATTTGAGACTTTATTAGGAGCCTCAATTCGGAAATGCCAGATAACATGGATGAGATGCGTTGGCAAGACATGTCAGCATGGTGTGAATATTGGACTTTCTTTCTTTCTTTCTTTCTTTCTTTCCCCTGCTCTCAAATGATTGATCGGTAAACAAAATGACTCTTCTTAAGCATGTTAGTATCTGCAGTCGCTGGTATTAACAAGGGGATTGAGGTTAAGGGTGAAATACTGATTTCAGTGGAAACTGATAAATACCTGATATCCGGTGGACCTTAATACTTGAACAGGGTCAGTGTCATTGATTTGTGAGCAGACTGAAACAGTTTGGCATGTAAGTTTACTGCAGCAACGTTATACAGATGAGCAGAGACAAGTCCTTTGTGAGGGTCTTATAAAAAAAAAAAAAAAATCACAATTTTTACCTGTGATTTGACGGCAATAAGACAACAAGCTGCTCTCATGAATGCTTTCACATTTATCTTGCAATATAGAAATGCTGAATGAAAGGAAATAGATGAGGTGAATTTTGTTATATTTGAAGAGATCGTTTGGATTTTTTTTTTTCACGTTTTTATTTTATATTGCTATGATTTATGATGCAAGGTCTTTTGCATGTTTTACTGCTGGTTCTGTTTCAGCTGCGGACGTGCTACAGCCACAGCTGTACATCACATGCCTGTCCGATGGAAGGCCAATTCTTTTTATTAGCTTGGTAGCAAAGTTGTGTTTGTTAGCCAAGCTGCCATGGTTATGGGAGGTGTGTGAAACTATCCTCTGTGCAAACATTACAAAATACACTTGCCAGGTAAATATACAGGGCTTACAGCTGGCCATACTTGGATACAAGAATTTTGAGAAAGATTTTCATACTTTGGACCCTAAAATGTTCCCTCAGCATATTTTTTTAAACTGAGAAAAACCTTTTTTTCAAACCTAAATCAATGTTAAGTTTATTTAATTTCCCTCAGCATAAAAAGAGGAATAATACCCATAATGTCCATGTCCTCAGACAACAACATGCATAATCCGGTAGCGCAGGTTGAGTAAATACACCTGAAATAGTGTTTGAAAATGGTGTATGATTAACAGAAAAAAACACACAGAGGTAATAAAGGGCCCAGGGAACAGCTGCCTCTGAAGCGGCTTTTATGGCCTGGGGTGAATTATGAGCACATGTCCCTCACTTCCTGGGTGAACTACAAGTGGATGTGGCCACAGATCTATGGCGCTCCACCTCCACCGGCTGTACCTTGGATTTCCATTCTAAATGTTAATTCAAGTCTTGAAGCTGTGTTAACCCCGTGCAGCTACACATTTTTTTTTTTCCTTTTGTAGACGGGCTCTTTGATTCTTCCCCCATGCCACAGTAAGCCCGACAAAGGACTATCAGCTGGGGTCTTTGGCTGCCGTCTGCTTACGTGTCACGTTACCTGGCCTCTCCTCGCTGCCTGCTCAGTCATGCTTCTTTCCTGACTCAGCCCCCTTCAGATACAAAGCAGATTAAATGCACTGATTCCTTTTCCCTGATTCCTTTTAATTTGCACTCACTTGCAGTAACGAGGCATTTTAACTCTTGACTGTGCTGCGAGTTAATCTTGAGATTAGTTATGTGTAAATAATGTGTCCTTGTGATGAAGTCTCTTTTGCGTTCAAAATGAAAATGTAGAATCAAAATACGCAGCTGCTATGACCTTTGACTTTGTGGGAAAGATGTAAAAACCTGAAAAGTGAGGAGGTGTGCGCCGCACTCTCCCCGGCCACAGTTATGTTTAGCATGGATGAAAGATAACCATAATAATGTACACACCTCATGGCAGCTCTGCTATTGCCACTTTTCCGCCTATTTTTCATCTTTCTTCCCATGGATAGGCTCTCGCTGGATCGGAGTGCATAGCTCTGTTAGGAAGACGGATACAGAGCCACTGAAGTAGCTCGGCGAAATGTGCCCTCCGTTTCCGTGTTCTATTGTCAGCACTCCATATAAAAACATCAAATATTGAAGGGGTGCATTAACATGGGTCAGGAATTGATGGTTGCTTCTCTGTGGGAAAAAAAAAAATAGAGGAGAATGGTCAGAAAGCAGCGGAAGTAGCTTCATGGTTTATGCTTTCTTGTGCTCTCAACCATGGACGCCGTCTTGATCACTTGTCTTTACTGAGCCTGACCATACCTTTGCATCAGCGTTGAGCTTTATTGGAATATGTTACTGGAATATGTTTTTTCATAACTACATATTTATTCATTTTACTTTGTATTACATAAGCCCCCATACCTATCCTCAACCTCTAACCTCTCGTCATCCCTGGCTTCACATTCTGCAGAACACACAATTCATATCTGAAGCAAACGGTGTGAGAAAAAATAACTGGCAACAATAAAATAACAAAATAAACCAAAAAAAAAGAAAAAAAAGAAATGCATTTTTAAAACGTGAGGAGGAAAACCTGCAACAGCAAACAAACAGCGAGACCAGTCTATGTGTGGGACACAAAGAAGAAATTTTAAAAATTGATAATATTGGAGAAAAGAATTGTCCGTCCTCATGTTGTATTTCATGGCGTCACCGGCCACCACCGCCTTTGCTTTTGCCTCTTTGTTGCAGCTCCATTATTACGACCTCTTCCACCGGCGCCATGCTTGTTGTTCTCAGGAACTTCTGACTCTGAGCTGCCCTCTAGTGGATTTGTTGCTTAAAATCCAGGCCGACAGAAAGAACGCATGGAAGTGCGTGGGCAGTGACGGTTAAATCGTTTGAAACAGACGTATTTATTTTCATATGTAAAAGGAGCATAAATGGGACTTTAGAGACGCTCTGGTGGGTCGTGTGCGCTATAGAGTGTGGATAAACGAGTGTGGATATTTGTCTGAACCCAAATTCAGACAAATAATCACCAAAAAAAAAAATTGAAATGAAAAATGATAGTTCTACTGCCTGTTATGGGCAAATTCCTGTGTAGCGCTGGACTTTACGTGACGACACTGATGGAAACATGTAGGCTATTTTAGGCGGAAAATGTGACCTAGTGATGGAGGACAAGCAAAATCTCTGGCTCGGGTCGGGTTCGGTCACAAAGACAAGAATGCCTGTTGGGATCGGGTCGAGCTCGGGTCGGGCTTGGTTATTCTGCTCTCAGGTTCAGGTCGGGGTCAGAAAAAAAAAATACAGTCCGATCTTTAACACACTTCTAATTTAGGAAACGCTCCTGTTGGTCGTATTTAGAGGGCTGGAACAAAAAAAAACCCTTGTGGTCATATGGATTGGAGGACTTGTTGGAAGTCGATGTGAGAAAGTCCACATCTAGCATATTCAACTGAAGTGCCTGGCTAGCCCGCTTGTCTCCTCTGATATTACAGTAGATCGGTAAAATAGTCCTCTTTAAAACTGTGGACTGATATCAGTGACACAAAATTGGCAAGTTGGCGTTAGTCTTGTTTGTTGAAGCTAGTGAGGGAGTAGTGTCATGATGCTTTTTACAAACTATGATGACAATAAAACCATTTTAATGAAAACTTCCAGATTTTAGTTTACTATCCCTTTTAATATAATCATATTTGAACTTCAGAAAAAAAATTTCATCCAGAGAAGCCATGTTCCACTTGTACACCGGTGTCTCTTGCCCACTTAGGAAGTTTTTTTTTTTTTCTTACAAGCATGTCCATCTATTTTCCATTTTAAGGATGTTCATCTACGTTGCTATGGCGTTCTTGTTTGGGGGGTTGAAAAGAGAGTGAAGAGATGAAGAAGAGTGGAAACATAATGTGTCTAATAAAATATTAAGACGCAGCTCTTTTATGCAATGTGGCCATCGCTGAACCACTAAATCCACCCCCCCAGGGGCATCATTTAGTAAAACCGAGGGTATAGCAAATGGGAGGAAGTGGGGGTGATTTAAAGTGAGATTATGGTAACATGTATAAGCAAGAGAAAATGTAAAATGCTCTGTATGGCTAACAGAACTAAGAAGATATGTAAACACCGAATCAATTCAAAGCAAATTATTACAATTAATGGATGTAGCATAGCTAACATCGGCTGTGTTTGAACTTGTCATCATCCTCCGACATTTGCATTACCCTATGAATAATAATCAATGCACAAGAACTCATTCTGAACATTTGAACACTAAAATCTCACTTTTCTTATCAGAGGTATAAGAATCACTTTAGAAAAAATATGTAATCTTTCAGTTATATGCTGTTAAGGTCACAAGTCAAGTATATGTAGCCTGAAAATTATATGTTTCTTGTGGGTCTTAGTAGGCCGCTTCTCAGTTTATTGTGGCATTTTCCCTTACGTGACGGTGTCAGTCACTGAAAGATAGATTTTACATTAGCAAAAATGCCACTGAGCAGAGCGGATATGAGAAAATAATGCGCCCTAACTTTTTCTAATGCTTCTCTGTCCCAGTAAGGGTCAGCTATGTGCTCGCTCCTTTCTCCTGTGCAAGGTCCTTTATAAGGTATAGGCGAACCTCGTGTGGCTGCTGACCGCCTATAAGGCAGTTTGCAGATGTTAATTCGCTCCTCATGCCTCCTCTGTCACTTGTCTCATGCTTTCTTCAACAGTAATGCATGATAGGACACCTTTGACCATGGAAGAGATGACACGTGTCAAGAAAAGTTGCCTCTGACTCTTACCATGCCTCACTTGTTTTAAGGTCCTTTTAGACAACTACATCAATCTCAGTGAAAGCAGCATTTTATACTTATGCATTTGATGCCAATGCGAGATGATAGTTCAGTGTCACTGCGTTTGGCTTTTAGCGGGGAGGGAAAATGCTATGCAAAGGAGACCTTTCCCTCTGTGTGCGAGTCAGATGATGTTTCACACTACAGTTTGCGGTGATGTGCTCTTACTCTCACATGTGATTTGGCAGCATCCCATCCCTGATTTTGTTAGTGGTATGCTCTGTGGCTGTAGGGACAGTGTGAAGTCATGGTAAATGTCTGGCCTATTTTTCCGAGGCTGCCGAGAAGGAAGGAGGATGAGTGAGGCGTGTTGAGGACAGAGTGTGGCGCTCTTGTCTCTGTTGTCATCAGCTGCCTCAAGCTCCCCTCTACTCCCCCAAACACACACACACACACACACACACACACAAGACGCACACACTCCCTAGCATGCACGCACTTTTAACATTTAAGAGCCAGGCCTGCCATCTGCTGGAAAAGTCCTGAATTGCATCCCTGTGCTGTCTGATAAACCCTCTCAACCCTGCCGGTCCCATCGGAGAGTTTGTCATCACAAATTCATGCTGCACGGCCGAGCTTTGCTCAAACCCACAGAACTTTATTTGAAATTCTAGTGGAGATCCCAAGGTTTCCAAAGATGCCAAAGATGTCCTGCAGACATCTAGATGTTCTCGGTTTGATGCAACAGAGCAGCCATAAAACAGTGGCATCTTGAGTTTGAATTTTTCACCCAGTGTAGGCATGACTTCAAGGCAACATTGCACAGATACAGAATATGTATTGTGACACTGTTATGAAGTAGTGAAATTTAGATTTAGAGCAAAATTAGCATTTAATGACTCAAGCTATATTGCTACAAGTAAGGAAACACAAATATTTGCCACAAATATTAACTTTGGAGACTCTGATTGAACACAGACCTGTATAGTTGAATGTTTATCATACATCAAGACAAACCTGCTAATTCGAACCTTCTCACACTCCTCTCGCACTACAGCACACAATGGCAAAATGTGTGTGTGTGTGTGGAGTTCAAACCCCCAGAAATGAAGCCCACAGTATGTTTGAACAGGACGCAGCTCTTTCCTGGATTGGCTGGAGGGGCCCAACAACCTCCATTGCATTCTGGGAACTAACCCCACCCCCCTTGTGCTCATACATGCTGGAGGGATGCTGGGTCACACGCCTTCTGGTCACATTCAGAATAGTAACTGGCGAATGATGTGTGTGATTAAAATAAAATGAAGGGTGAACACAGTATGTTGAGTGGTAATCCAGTATACTGTACTTACAGAAACACACTGAGCAAATTAATTTCCATGCAGGATTATGGTGTGTAATAAATATTTTGCCATTTTGTGCCTTTTAAAGGTCTGTATTCTCCATGCAGTTTAACTTTCATATTCATAGCATAAGTTCATTCACATAATTTTGACTAAACATGCCCAAATACTCAGATATTCACAGACAGAAGATCAATCAAGGGTTATCAATGCTTAAATCTTGATTAAAGTCACTGATTGCTGCATATGTCCAAATATTTTTTTTTTTGACATCACACATTTCTGTGTCAAAAAAAACTTATGAATTCATAATTTGTGTGCACAATATTTTTAGAAATAATTTGTATGTGTGTGTGCATGTGAGAGAAAAATTATATACCATGAACTCGGGAAAAAAAATGGTTTGGTAACACAGAAAACCAAGCCAAAATGTAGTGATATTTTATTGCTGTTTCTTTTTTTTTGTTTTGCTCAGATGTTTTTTGTCTTTTTTAATAAAGTTATAAAGGTTATACAGTGGTATAAATGGCAATATGCTGTACCCTTGATCAAAAGTGTCACTAATTGCTGTGGCCATGCAATATTAAAGGGGAAGCATTCTCCATGGACGCAGTCATTTTAGACTTTCTTGATCTGATGTACAATACTGATGTCAGAATGGATAGGTCTTGGCTCCAAAATATAACTACCATTATGCACCACCCATTCCTTATTTATAATTTTATTCACTTTGTGTTTTCCTGCTTGACATACATGGAATTGGAAGAGAAATACAACATTCATTTGAGATTGTCGTACCACCTGTTTACTTTATTTCTTCATAAATGCTCCTCAGCTATAGGTAGGTGTCACGTGACCGTTTTAAACCTCACACTGAGGTCTTGGATGCTGATTGGTAGGAATTCAATGTGTTATCATACATCATCCATGTCTTTGCCCCATCCACCACCCCACCTGTCTGATTAGGTGGACTCTATCGCTCCCTTTATACTAAATCACGCTATTGCTCTCCCGCACAATCATCTATTTTTCCTGCATCAGCGACACACAATGTCACACTGACGAGCTTTCCTCTGGTGGACCGGAGGCTCGATTACACACTTTGCCTTGATATTGGGCTGATTAATTTCAGTGGTAGCTAGTGCTGGATATGCTAACTTTTACAGACTCACCGTAGGTTGATTTTTTTTGTCTTTTTAGGGGGGATAAGGGACATTTAGAGGGAGATAGCAGGTTGACACTATATGCCACTCAGAAGTGATATACATCATCTGAAAACTAGGAACCTGAAGATTAATTTGTGATGCAGCTGGAGGTTGGAACCAGTGGATGCCTTAGGCCGTCTAGTTTCATTTGATTATCTCCACTCCACAGCTTTGAAACTGAGCCCTCTACAACCTAGTTAGGGGTGCAGACGGCCCCCATGGGTCTCTGGGGGTTAATGTTCCCCAGCAGGCCTGTACAGGTACTTGTCCAACATCGAAATACATGCCTTATCCTGAAGTCTTCCCCACGTGTTGCACTAGTTGCAAGACGTTTAGCTGGATTGTGTTTTGTCTGACCCCTCAACCCAGACCTGTGGACCCACAAGGAGTTACTAATGACCACTGAGGGATCTTTCAGTTCCACAAACCCCCTTACCATGACAAGGCAACGGTCCCCGAGGGGAAACAACTAGAAAACAACTTACTTTAAATGCTGAATAAATAATGATTTAAAGATGCACAAGTAATAAATCGACTGGTTAAGTGATAAAGAATGAGTAAAATAATAAGATTCCAAATCAAAATTCTAGACGGTAAGCATTCATTCATTAGTCAAGGACAGCCTCAGTGTTTCCTGGACAGTCCCCTAAAACAGGGGCAGGCAGAATACAGCCCTTTTTATGCTCCTCCTTCACACAGGAGGACACAATTTTGAACATCTGGACAGTAACTTCCCCTTTTCCACACTCGGTCGATCTTTGACAGATGTACCCTGTTCAGCACTTGCTAGACTGTGTGAGAACCAGATAACCAATGCAAAGATTGTTGTCACATGGTCTGAATCACAGTGATTTTCAATGTGAACTTCACAATCATACATCGAAATCGTTCAATAATCATAGCATGCTGGGCATTGTTGTGCAAGAACGCACTAAATTAACGGCATTCACTGAAGGCGCTCATGTTTTTGGTGAACAGTGAACTAAATGTTTAATATATTACTTATTAGGTCATACTGAGGTTGAATTATAACCTGATTTGTCATCGGTAGACCCACAGGAGGTGGTGTTAACTGAAGGTTGTAAGGAATATTCACCCCCAGATATTTAAAGTTTTGTCCTTATACATCCAGATTAAGGGAAAGCTTTGCATAATGAAATCATATAATTGGGGCTATTTTTTTGACTTTTGAAACAAAGGTCATTTTCAAACATCTACATCTACATAGTCTTGAATATATTTTGTGTGCTTTGTCTTCCTTAAACTCCTGTCTTGTCCTTTTCTTTTCATACAGTTCTTTTCATTTAACTCATTAATATTATTAGATGTTATTTTAAGTTCATTCATTTCCCAAATTAGTTTATTAAATTAGTACCACTTCTGAGGTCTTTCTACTCTGTCAACCCTAAGTTTATTTTTCAAATTTGAAAGTGCGACTGTTGTGCCGAAACATTTTCTCACCACAGTGATAGCTTTCAGCAAATTTTCCATATTCCAGACTTGTCACTGGCTTCCCTCCTTCAGCCCTTAAGTCACTGCTGATCAACATTTTCCATACTGTTAATTACTTATGTCAGCTTCTGGTAATTACAGACAGTTAATCATGTGTGATTCGCTGTCTCTCCATCAGCATTGTACCCCACTGTGTGAGCGAAACTGACAAAGGTGAAACGGTCTTTAATGAGTAAACAGCACCAGAGAGTGAACTCCCCAAAGATAAGTGAAGTGTTGCAGCGAACGCTCCGGCTTACACTTCCTTGAGGCCAGTGACAAAGGCCAGGTGGAAATTGAATTACATGGTTTTCTTTCTTTAGCATTTTTCATTTTCATTTCCTAAACTGCGCGGAGGGGGGGGGGGCGATTCAGGGGAAAAAAAAAATTGTGCATCCAAGACACACCCAGGCAAACAAAGATATGCAAACACTGTGTTACCTACGTGTATCAGCCAGTCCATTAGCTGCCACACTGTAACCTTGCCTGTCATACTGCAACATCATTCTCCTCTGTTTGGGTGCTGCATTCAAAGCCTTAAGGAGTCCGAGGCAAAGACTGGGAAAGTAAAGTTCTGTAGAAGTTCTGTGAGCGAACCAACATTTCTGTGAAGATGTGCTCCACTCTGAGTGTGATGGTCTTGATAAGCATGATGGGTAACTATTCTTCTGCTTCTTCCAATTGTTCATTTAGGAAGGTTCTTTTAAGTGTGGGGCAACGTTTTTTATCCCATACAGTCTGGGTCTGGGTGTCTGGGTGAAAACGAAGCATAATGAGAGCTTGATTAACTTTTTTTTTTTTTTTTTTTTCT
>OMLB01057318.1:0-16054 GCA_900302555.1 Myripristis jacobus
GTGTGTGTGTGTGCGTGCGTGTGTGCGTGTGTGTGTGTGCGTGCGTGCGTGTGTGTGTGTGTGTGTGTGTGTGTGTGTGTGTGTGTGTGTGTGTGTGTGTGTGCGTGCGTGCATGCATGTGTCTGTGTCTGTGTTTGTGTACATGTGCTGTGTTCAACCTGAATGCAACTGGCAGGCTATCCTTGGTTTCTATTTCTATCTTCATATCTGTGTCAAGCAGCTTCAGTGGCATGGCCAATGTTGATCTTAAAAGGGGGGCGATGCTGGCCAACAGTTGGCTGAGCTCTTGCAGAACAGGTGGGAGTGTGTGGGAGTGTATGTGAGTAAAAGCACCTCTCACAACAGTTCCTCTGTGCTCTCCTTTGACCTGTAATAGTCTGTTCCTAAAGCCGAGAAGACCTGATGTGACACGGTCCAACAGCTGACACCGTCAGCTACTAGTGCACTAAGTGTGTGGATCTTTTTATTTGTAGGACCCCTAAATCAATAGATTCATACACCAGAGACCCCATTTGATTAGACTGGCTCCCACCTGACAAGATTTTTGTATGTCTGACCGAAGGTAACAGAGGACAGAGAGACAGTATTGATCAAAATCATCATCCTTGCACATTTTTTCACTGTGCAGAGATAAACAGAATGAGTGAAAGCCAATATGCCCCATTCTTTTGAGACCCAAAATGTCTCTGCACAGTCTTGCTGTTCACTGTTGTACTTCACTTTTACCCACAAAAGTAAGTGCACAAAGTAGAGTAAGTGGGTCAAAACCGCATCCCAGATCCCTCGTGCACTTCAAGGGAAAGCAAACAGCCTTGAAACAAGAGTAAGGTGCATTTGATGCCTAATGAATAAACTGTAAGAGAGGAAAAACAAACAGAACCACATTGGAGCCAATCTGTTATTTCCAAACATTTCAAGAGCCAGACGTGGATAAATTATAGGAATAAGAAAAGAGGCTTACCAGCGGTCAAGACAAATGTACAGCTATCATAATCCACCTCATGCTGTCTGGTTAGTCTTACCTTCAAATAACAGCAGAAATCCACCTGTAAGCAGTCAGTGAGCTGGAGCGCAGCGGACCGTCATAGTGCGCTCCTCTGACCGGAGTGGGGGCAGCTACAAAGTTCCCAAGTTATTTTTAGTCAGACACCATTACAGTTATCCTATAGCAATGCTGGCATTTGGCTCGTCAATAACAAAAACTGCTGCAGGAGCGTCTTTAGCAGCAAACCTCTCCAATAAAGTTGTCCCCAAGCAAAGGCTTTTTAAATTAAAAAAAAAAAAAAAATCCAAGTTGTTGGGAAGTTTTAATTTGCGCCCAGATACGAAACGCAAAAAAACACGCCAAACTGGTCTGGCATGGCACAATGGTCTCTTTTATATCTCTTTGGGTCCTTGTTTACGCGCTGCCGGAGGCGGACAGCGCAAGGCCACACCTTACCGCTCCACACTCAGCCCCTGACCAATGGAGGTGGGGAGGCAGTGCACTGCTGCACTTGCTCGGATCTATTACCTTCCTGCGTTTTGCAGTTGCCGAGGAACTTTCCCTAAACTTAAGTTACACCTGTCGAATAAAATAAGCATTATACATGCATGAGAACAGGTTTTGGCAGGCGCAGAGATCCTTTCTACATGCCCGCACAGGTGAATTGGCTGTAACTGTGCCCAGCGCCTCAAGGGCTTACTGAGTAGAAGGTGTCTATTCTATTCTATTCTATTCTATTCTAGTCTATTCTATTCTATTCAACAATATGGAGCTATAGTATGGATAGCAGCTCATTTTCTCCCTCTAGTGTTGCAAACATGACATTACAAGTCGTCCTCACCTCCAAATGTGACTTAATTAAATATTAAAGAATGGGACATCTGTAGATTACCAGCCTTTGCTCATCATCATAGTCTATAGCATTTTATGGCCAATATTAATTTGATGTACTTGCAGTATCACATATACTTCTCGTGCTGTTTCAAGACCTGCTGGAAGCGAAGTGGGTGCAATCATAAAGCGTGCATCAGGCCTTGTTACATAAAGAGCAACTATAGTGGAAACAGACACACACTCACACACACCCCTCAAACCTCAACAGTGACAAAGGAATGCAGTGACACAGGCATGCTCCTCCCTTTAAATGACAGTCAGGGCAGCATCACTTAGGCCAGGGTTTAACATGCAGTGCAAAGGTTCTTGTTATTGCCTTTCTCAGGTAATGTGACATTCACTCAGGAAGACTTTGTGTTTCTCTTTGCCGTGTCAAGGTTGGATCTTTCATTTTATTTCACAGGGAGAATAATTGGATTCTTTTTATCTGAGGAAGACGGATGTTGTAAACATGTGCACATACACACACAAAATCAGAGATTAGATTTTTTTTTATTTATCATATTTTATCTTCATTTAAGTATTCACAAAGATCCAAAATATAGCAGTGTTGGGTACTATAAAGAAAACCACATCAGTAGCTGGATCCACACTTCCTTAGTGACTTGGCCATATTTCTTTCCATATTTGAGTCATTATCCGGTTGAATATTGCAACATTCACTTCAAACTTCAATGTCGTAGCTTTTTTTTAAAAAAAAATTCACGAGGTCACCCAGTACGTTGTAACACATGCAAGGATCCCATCCTTCATTAATGGCATGTACAGTGCCATTTAGGCATTTCGCTGGCAAGAATTGACTTCCTCTCATACTTAGTGCATGTGTGTATGTGACTAAAAACTTCTCATGAGCTTTCTGTAATTTATCCCACTGACTGATTTTTCTACACATAATAACAAAAAATCATTTACACGGTTATAAGCATCCTTCAAACCCATCGGAATCATTTTTGTGAAGTACCATAAAAGAAACATTATAGGCTTATCCTTCATTATTAACCATATATTACACAAATAATGTAAACATCTAGAGCAATAATTTCCTGAAGTATATCACACTTTGCCATGTGCATTGACAGAATCTGGCATCCTTAATTAGCTGATTGAGGCCTGGTGAGTGTTAATCTGTTGTCCGATGGTGATGATGATGACAGTGACCACGACCAAAACAGGAGCACTGTGGGATATGAAGTGCGTGTTACTGCATTTATGTGCACAATGGTTCAACAATCATGCAGAATTCATTATCAAGTCACTTTACATTTGTTACCGTGGCCCTCGTTCACAAGTCCATGCAGCATTTAAAAACAGCTGCATTTGAATGTCTTAAGTGTCTTAAAGATGCTTCTTCTGTTATTTAAACAGAACATGGGCTGAAAGGCCAGAATGGTCTTTGTTATCTTCTTAATATAGTTCAAGCATATAAGGCAACCTTCATGTATTGTAATCCCTCTTATTCTCTTCAAGCATAATCATAAAGCAGTCTTTGATCATCATCACATTCTATCACCTCCCTTTCCTCCTCCCGATAACCGTGAGTCCTCTTTCCCGGCTGTCGTCTGGTCTGTGTCTTTCTGCTCAATAGGAAGGCCAGAGCGCACCCTCCGCTTCTCCTTGAAGCGACCTGAGCGCGACACCCTCATGTTTCTGCGACACGTCTGCTCATTGAAGACTGAATCCAACTGGGAGTCATCATAGGTTTCGTCGCTGAGGAGACTGGTGTTGTTGATGGGCTCTGACTGTCCCGGCCGGGCCTGAGACAGGGATTGGTCACCGGGGGTCTTGGAGGTGGTGCTGGCGTCTTTTGGCTTCTCAGGTTTTGGTGCAAAAGGGTCAAAGTCGGGTCCAAAACTGGGGGACGCGTTTGTGTCCTTAGACCCTCCACTCTTCCTCTTCACCAGAAACGCTCTCCACCACGGGACTCTGTCGTCCATCTTTCACTGAGGGCGGGGGACTGAAGCCAAAACAACAATAAAGGTCATAATTAATTCAACTGTAGTTTAGACACTGACTTCTTCACCAATATCAGCGTTACTTGTGTCATTTCCTCTGTGAGGTTGGTCGTTCAATCAAACCATTTTATCTCCTGGTAGAGCATCCTGGCAGCTCAGGGGTCATGTGTGCTCATCTGACCTCGCTCCTGATTTATCTTACATCATCCTCTTTCTTCTGCCTCCTCCCTGTCACTTCCTCTCTCTACTCTGTGGTTCATGAGACAGCATAAAATCATTCATCTCAAAATAATCTCTGGATGACAGCTGGTCTTTTAGCATGTGTTATCCTCCACATCTTATCCATATCATTATAATAATAACAAAGCAGACGTTCAGTTTGAATTGGATACATTAAACCGGGTATAAATAGGTAGTGTGCCATGACGTTTTCTGGCTTCACCATTTTAATAAGCACAATCCACTGGTTAGGCAACTTCTTACCTACTAATCGTATGAATAACCAGTGTAACGATGTGTAACTCCTCGGTAAAACTGGTTCAATGAGTCGTGAGAGTAAGACAGCAAACCCAGGCCGTGATTCACGGGTGAACAATGCGCACAAGCACCTCTCTTCAGCGGAACACTCACCTTACCAACACTGGAAAAGGGGGTGACACTTAAAATGGCCCAAAGCAATGTGTGAATATGAGACTCTAGACTGTGCTGTGGTATAAATCCATAGGCCTGCTCAGTGTCTTCTTTAGTGGTGGAGCCCTGGAAACAACTGCGGCAGCAGTCCTTCAGAAGGTCTGAGTAGTATCCATTTTACGCACGGGCTGGCTGCTCGCTCGCCTCGCATCTCCTAATTCCAGTCAGTTTTATGTCGCTTCTATCGCTGTTGTCGAGTATCTTTACTCTCTTTCAGAAATCCTTAAAGTAATGTACGAATGAATTGTCACATTTATAAGGAGCGTCTTTCGCCTGCCCGACCTGCAGGTTTCCGCCTCCGAAACTTTCATCTCGGAGCACCTGTCCGCGCTCCTGATTGGATGAAACCTGCAGCTCTCTCACGTGAGGGCCGTCCAGGTGAATCTACTACAAAGGTGGGTGGGGCTTATTGTTGCTTAGCAATATAGCCCGTGGGAGCGTGCAGCTCTTCAGCGACAGATTAAAAAAGAGCCCATTGTATCAATAGAACCCAACCCAAAGGAGCCACATTATGCTCCGATTTTCGGACGCCCAGTGCGTTCGACGACAGGGAGTTAGACACTGTCATGCAAGGGAATGGAATGTTTACTGCCAATAATAATAACCACTGATGGTTTTTACTGCCACATCCCACCAGAAATAGGCTGGGCCCGGCGGGGTGCAGTGCTGATAATACTAATCATTTGACAAGTTGAATTCGTGTGTCTGCTGAAATTACAACACTACTTAAACGTGCAATTGTAGTTGTCGCCGGCTCACATAACGTTGGGGAAGCAGTCTGGCCCGGCGCCAGTTTCACCTGCTGGGGTGCTTGTTGACATGCCTTCTATCCGGATGCTTCTGCTTGCCCACATACTGTACATTCAAGTGCACCTAAGAGTCATTTATATAGGTTTTATAGTATTGAAACCTGTACCTGTAAACCTGTACCTGTAACAGTTTGGACTTCTTAAGGGGTGAAGGAGTTAGAGATGGGGTTTTATCAGGATGATCTGAATGAAAATGTATTTTAATCACTGAAGAGTTATTCATAGATGAGTAAGATTGGAATATGGCAAGTGGCTCAGACTGAGAACCAGAAAGAAGGTGCTGGTTTTGAGTCTCAGTCCTGGTCCTTTGTGTGCATTTTGTGTGTTCCTCCTGTGTTTCTTCTGGGTGCTTAACTTTCCTCCTATTGAAAGACATGCAGGTCAAGTGTTGATGCTAAATTGAATGGTTGAGTGTGTGTGTGTAAGTGTGTCTGTCTGTGTGTTAGGCCTGTAATGGACTAGCAACCTGTCCAAGATATTTCGCTACCTACAAAAATTAATAATGGAATAGAGTCCAGCCATTTGACCCTGAATTGGTGAATATGCTGAACAGGTTTGTATGGAAACTGAGAGAAATTACCATCATGTCAGTAGGTCAGTGAGTTAGACAGAAATGAGTTGAGAAAGGGTGGTTTGACTCCCTCTGTTATTGTATGCTATTCACAGATGAATATGATTAAAATTCATTTAAAAACTGGATTATCTTCAAGATTGAAAAAGAAATGTCTTGTGTAAAAGCCGGGTTGAATGTGAATGAGTTTGAATCCTTGTTATTTGAGTAACCACATCTCACAGACATGACGTGAGTCTAACAGAAGGGGTTTCTCTTGGCAAACCTTGGGAATGCCGGCACAAATGGTTTCTGTGTGTGTGGCTGCCAACAAGGAGGACCCGTTTCAAAACAGAGAGCGAGACAGAGAGAAGGGGAAGGAGGGTGGACTCAGGGAATGCCTGAGTGGTTTCCCTCCTCCAACGGTAGAGTGAAAGTTTGTGTGGCGATAGGAATGTGTGTCATTTCTGTCTTTATCGCTCTCTCTCTCTTTCTCTCTCTCTCCATGCCAAGCAGTCAGCAGTCTGCATACCTGGGAGACTCCCTCTCCCCCCGCTTCCCACCTGAGTCGAAACTCCGCAGAGTCACAGCACTCCACAGCCTCCTTTGCTGTGTCTTCCCATTCTCACACACACATATAAGCTTCACAGGCAGAGGAGGGTATGCATGCATGCACCCACCTTTGCATGCACGTAAGCATATGCACTCACATTAGATGACCCTCCTCCTCATTCACATTGTTAAATCATGTTTTTCAAAATCTCGACAGCAAAACTGTCTGGTCTAAACAGCATCATGTTACTCATTTATGGAACTCATTTATGGAATATAATGCAATTATCCCATTTTTACGTTGCTACTAAGCCTCCCCATGCCTCTCCTTCTCTCTGTCCCATATTTCCCAATCTGTTTTCCACTCTATAAACCACCGATAGTCTCAGGCACTCTGAGAGCTGATAATTAACTTTAACCAGACCAGAAAAAAGGAAATCATGCAGAGATTTGCAGATGGAGACATGTTATAAACATTCACGTCAGTCCCTCCACCCCTCCCAACCCCCAGGAACGTCTCGCCAATTGAAACATGTTCCACTGTTGACTGAAGAGTTTCCCCAAGTGAAATCTAAACAGTTGAGACAGAGCTATGTGGAGAATGCGAGTAGAAAGCTGAGGAATACTGTCAAGGGATACTGAAACAGGGACTTGAGTTGTGTAACACGTTTCTAACATGGAATTGGTTTACCGGATGCCATTAGAAGCCACATGAAACAGGGACTCACAATCATAGTGGATGAATATCAGCGACATGAATGAAGAGAGTTTAATTTCACCCCATGCACTCTTACCTTAAACTGCCAATTACCTGTTCCAAATTGGGGTAACAAATCACATAAAATACTGAACTTTGATAGCCTGTCATAAAACTACATGTGTATGACTCCTTTTCATCTGAAATGTACTTAGCATAGAGTAAACCTTTTTTCATTATTGTCATGAACATTATCATACACAATGCAACCACTAATAATAGTGTAAAAAAAGTGTATTTTTTGAATCCATAATCTTGTAAATAATTGTTTTTTTCCTTTTCAATAAAAAACTATATAGTCCTGGTCACCAGTCTCAATACATGAAGCCTTTTATCAGCTGTGTTCTGTGCTCTGTCACTGACTGAGATGAAATCTGCAGTGGGAGCTAAACTGAAAACCTACCACAAAGTAACTCATTCAGCTGTGCATAAATGTTGATGCATGCACTTGTGCAAGTGTGTCCATCTTTGTGATTTGGTGTGTGACGACAGAAAGGCGTTGGCACTGCACATGTGCCATGTGCATATGAGTCCAGTAAGTCATTGTGAAATGATCAACCTGAAAATCTGACTTTGTCATTGTACGGTATTGAACAACAGGTTAAACCAAGGTGTGCTAGCCATGGGAAAGAGAGCAGGGAGGCAGCCAGTTGGACTGGTAGAGTCAGCTAGCAAAAGCCTCTCAAAGGAAGTGAGCGGGCTACTGTATCTAAGGACAATAATCACACACACACACACACACACACACACACAGACACAGACACAGGCACAAACACAGACAGACACACACACAGTTTACTGCCCTTCCCACACAACACAAACGCTTCAAGCTCTGAACAGTGGTTGCCTCAAAGACAATCACATACCTTTCAGCTCACTAGTGAGGTTTTCATGGAGAGGAAGAAGAGATTCCTAAAAAATAAATAAATAAATGAAACCATTGCGACTTGCAGAGCGTTTGGGTGGAGCAGGCCTAGGGAATTCAATGTGTGCCACTGTGCAGTTGTGTTTGATTTGAGGTCTCCATTGTTGTATGTTTATCAAACACTGTGTACACCATGGCCCGTCAGATGAAACTGATTTTCTATCAGTGCTCCAGACTGTCGAAGTGAAACACTCTGGAATGCAGAGGTGACGCGGAAAGGAATCCTAAAGAAACTCACCGTTTCCCCATGATTTTCTCCTGTGTCTCTTCCCTCAAAACAGATAGAACAACACACTGACAAAAAAGATGCAGCCGCACACAGACAAACACATACAGACACAGAAACACCACACACTCACCTGGCTACATACCTCTAACCTTAACCTTAACCCTCCCTGCTGCATGCCTAATCTATACCGAAACCCTGACCTAAATTAAACCCACTCCTTACTCTTTAACCATAAAGGCAAGTCCTAAAGCTAAACTAAGCCCAAGTTTTAAATGTGCTCACTTCATCCGTCTGCCCTGGTGAGAATATTTCAATACAACAGGAAGACAGCCACCAAGCTGGTGGTTCCAAACTGCTGCTGTTACAGCCATCCTTTGCATTGCAGCAAAGTAGTACAAGAAAGCCAACACATGGGGGCACTGTTGTTGTTTTTGACTCTACCTTGGTTTCTGTGATAGTGTTTTGTTTTGTTTTTTTCTTCATTTTGTGAGGGAGAGACGTTGCAGATGCACCTCTGCTGCACCCGAGCTGGAGCTGCTCTCGTCCCTCCAGATATCGCACGTCACTAAAATATTGCAAGAAAATTGCATGAAAAGCAAGAAAGAAGGTGAACACGGTTATATGTCAATATCTGTTCTCCCCACCAAATGGCATATGTTAGGACAGTTTCCACTGAATCTTATATAACAGTTCAACACCTGTTGCTCATCTGAGCAACTAGAAGGCGAACTGAGCCAAGTTTAGTGAGAGATATACAACATTTATTGTCAATATAACATTTATGCTCCAGTTTTGCCAATATGAACAACATTGCTGTATTCCATAACAAAAAAAAGTGGCCTACTAATTACCAGTTTGCAACCTATATGCAGTTTAAGTGTAGACTTATTCTTTCAGTACAAAGTTAAGTAAAATATTTGCGCTTGAATAAATTCTTTAGCTTTGGGTATTAGGTTTGGCTTAGTCAAAATAAACCTTGTTTTTAAAGGCAGATATGTGATGCAGTAGACTAGGGTCAAACGCCAACCTGCTGTGCTTCTAAAATGAAAGAAAGACAGAGTGAGAGCTCCTTTTTCTTTGTTGGTTTTGATCGTTATTTTATTTTATTCATTTCCCCGACACTTCTATAATCAGTGATGATAATTGGCATGAAGCTGCGATTAGAGAAAAAAAAAAACCCGCAGCTACTGCATGTCTTTGTTATGTTGGCATAACACTGGCAGAGATAAATGAAAAGATGAAGACGTTCCTTGAACCACACTGTGACCGCTAGCAGGGTATTCCAGGACAAGATGCTCGTTGTAATTCAGCTCATGACCACTAGATGGAGTTGATTTCTAAGATGTTAACAATTCTACTATTTTCCTCTACCAAAGAGGTTCTCCCTATTTATAATCTGTAAGTTATGTTCCAGGAAAGTAGGACCTGGGTTAGGGAAGAACTGATTAGATTTTATTATAGTAACATCATAACTCAGTGAGTTCACAGGAACTTAATAGTGCAGGCAGATCTCTATACAGAAATAGAAATGTATAACTACTGCCAAATCCAGTGTCAAGTATGATATACAATACCTGAAAAGCATGTGAAACTGAAAGTCATGTTTCCCTAGTGCTCTTAAAAGTGTGCCCAAAGACACACACACTACACACGTACAGTGCATTCAGAGTATTCAAACCCCCTTCACCTTTTTCACTTTTGTTATGTTGCAGCCTGATGCTACAATCATTTAAATTTGTTTCTCTCTCTCTCATTAATTCAAACTCAGTACCCCATAATGACAAAAAGAAAACAGAATTTTAGAAATTTTTGCAAATTTATTAAAAAGGAAAAACTGTATATGCACACTAAAACAGGTGTACATGTGCACGAGCAATAATAGGCAAAGACTGATTTTACATGGTAGCAATTAGGCAAGAGCCTTAATTCCTGTGGTTAAGAATTGTTTCCCACAATCCAGTGAACTTAGTCTTTTTATCTTCCTCGTCTCCATCATCATCATCGTAAGAGGAAGCAGCTGCCAACAGCAGAACCTGTTCAGGCAAGGTTCAACAGGTTTCTTCTTTTAAAAGAAACAGGCGTGACACCATTTTCATTCGAATTATGTCACTGTGAATTTGGAGACATACAAACACGTACAAACACACACAGACACACACACACACACATCGCCCAACCCTAACTTCCATGCAAGTCTTGACATGCAAAATGAGATAATTTTCTCATCATGATTTCATTGCTCAAATTTTTGTCTTTTACACTGTTAAGCTTTACACACCACAAGATTGCAGGGAGTGCTGCTCTTGGAAACACGCACAGGGTAAACTCAATCAGTAACACTTCACTTGCAATGTTAAGTGACTTGCATTCTTTCTTTTTATATTTAAGACCAAATAGGTTTGCTTTTTTCGACAATACTTTAGATTACAATGAAAAAACTTTTTTATGAACCAAACTTTTCTACACCAATCTGACTGACTGACTAATGTTTTATTAGTCAAGTAGTCTTTTCATGGGGTAGAAACATAGATATAAACATTAAACTTAGAAACATTCCTGTGTGTCTGAACAGAGTGACAGGGATTCCCACTGTTTACACACACACACACACACACACACACACACACACACACACACACTGTGCCTGTGTATTGGACTGACAACTGGCTGTGCATTCAAAATAATGATTTAATTTCTTTGTGCGCCCTCTTGTGTCATTCTTGAGAAACTACCTGCTACAGTTATAGTGTATGTAACAGAATAATGACTGTAGAAAAAAGCAAGGGTAAAATTAGCCAACTACAGTCAAGAATGAATAGTTTTCAGTCAACTGTCAGTGGAGGGCAGCCCCAGTCAAGCAAAATTCCAATAAAAACATTTACTTTAAAAAATAACATGATACACACTGCAATAAACATTATAGGCTATATCAGCAACAAAACCGTAGCAGTTAACATGATAAACATGTTCATGAACTACTGTACATAGTAATGAATTCACAAACAGTTCATGCATGTAGCTTGTGGTAGTCTGACGTTAGAGGACGAGAGCAGAGCCTGTGGACTGTAATATAGCACACTGTGACATAAATCAAAAGTTTAGTCGTGTGCAGCTGATACAGTAAAACACCTATGATGGGCTTATCAATGTATCTGCAATCACTTACCTCACCACTCCTCTCTAAAATTAATTCCAATAATTAATTTTGTTTTTGTTTCTCTTTAACTGTCTGTCCTCCTATCTCACACGCAGACACTCACAAGCAGAAATCCCAAAATTTTCCCCCATTTTGCATGTTGTGTCAGCCTCCATCTCTGTGGATCCACACAGCCTAACATTGCTAGAGGTGTAGATTCTTCCTTTGACAACAGCCAGCTTCTCCCCCTTCTGCAGTTTGGGCAGCAACTTTTTGTTTGTATCAGTCATTTTTCTGGGAAGAGAAAATAAGCGGGTGAGAGGAAAACTGTGATTTTCTGAGGTTTCAGCACAGGAGAGGCAACATGGGCAGATTTCTATAATTTCTATAAAGCCTGGTAATCTTTATTATAAACTCTATAGGGGAAAAAAGTCTCCACTGATGCACGTGCAACTGCTCCATAAGAGCTACACTCATAGAATCTAGAGGTAAGGAAAGACAAGTTTATTTGTATAGCACCATTCATACAGAGGCATAGAAATACATTAAGAAACATAAAGCATTGAGAAAGCATGCAAAGTTTAAAATCAATAAACGAGGGAAAAATTCAAAACAAGAGAAAAAAACAATGCAAGAAAAGTTTAACAACAATAAAGGTAAAAATAAAATAAAAACAGCAAAAAAAATATCCTTTATGATTAGAAGGTTCAAGTGTATGTGTTTTACTGGTAAGCTGCGGTAAACGTTTTAAGCCTGGATTTAAGTGAACTAAGTGTTGTAGTAGTCCTCAGGTGTTCAGGAAGTGGCTTCCACAGGTGGGGAGCAGAGGAACTAAAAGCTGCTGAAAGTTGTTTGGTTTTGATTGTGGGAACAGTGAGCAAACCAGATGACCCGAGCCAAGGGCTCTGGATGCCTCGTAAGGCCTCACAAGTAAATCAGAGATGTATCCTGGCCAAACACCATGTAGTGCTGTAATAAGATGTTAAGGTCTGTTCTTTGACACGCAGGAAACCAGTGCAGTGGTGTGATGTGCTCCACTTTCCTGGTGTTAGTGAGGACTCCGGCAGCAATCTGAATAAACTGCAGCTGTCTGGCTGATTTTCTACTTAGGCCTGCAAAAACACCATTACTATAAGTGAATAGGTTTTTCTGTAACATTTTGAGACTGAAATCTGTTCATTCTTGCTATGTTTTTGACGCGTAGTAGGCTTAGGTTTTATAATTGTCTTCATGTGGCTGTTGAAGTCCATAACAACACCAAGGTCTCTCGGTTGATCTGTTGATTTTAGTTTCATGTATTCAAGGTGAATGCTGACTTTTAATCTTTCTTTTTCAGGGTCGAAAACAATTATTTTTGTTTTTTTCTGTGTTCAATTGCAGAAATGTCTGGCACATCTACTCATTAATTTGTCCAGTGCATTTGTTGAGTGAATGTCACTGGTGACACTGTTATGTAGTGCTGGTGTGTCATCTGCATAATTATGTTAAGAGATATTATAATGACCTGAGTGTGGAGGAGAATGTAGATGTTCATAATTACCAATTTGCACAAAGTAGTCCCAGTCTTGCAGGTATGATTTGAACCAGTCTGGCACAGTGCCAGAAAGTCATACCCACTTTGTTGAGCAGTATCTTATGGTCCACTGTGTTGAAGGCAGCACTGGTATCAAGTAATAGTACGATCGAAATATTTGATGCATCACTGCTCAGACGAATGTCACTCAGAACTTAACGAGTGTGTAACGACTGGTTGCTATAACAGAACCAGTTATTAAAGTAAAGTAAATAAAATTAAAATCTAAATGTGGATCAGTTAGTCAGAAGATTAAGTTCGCTCGGGAGAAATGGGTGCGAGTAGAAAAAAAAATAAACAAACAAGAGATCACTGTTAGGTTAAAAGTAAATAATTAATGAAATTTATTCTTCTCAGCTTCTTCTTTCTTTCTCTGATTTCTTTAAACTAACGTACAACAACAACAAAACCACATATAACCCAAAATAAATAAATGAAAAAAGATGAATAAATAACCTTTTTTCCCTCTTTCCACCTGTCAGGTAAGTATCTAATTTGTTGAATATTAATTTAGGTCTAACATTAAGTGTTTACTTTATTTTTATTTGATTAAAATATTTTGTTACTACTAATTATGTTGTTATTAAACTATTTATTCCTATTTTATTATGTTTAAACTCTATTTTGTTTCTTACCTGCAGGTGGTCTGTCTCACTTTCTAATCAGTAAATAAATAGAGAAAATAATTAACCAAATAATAATAAGGACAACAACAGTATCAACGCAGCTCGTAAATTATCAATAAGTGACAAAACAAAACAAAAATTTAAAAAAATAAAAATCAACTTCTCTGACAGACTCTGGGTTGGCTCGCCACCTCAGTCCCAAATGTTCCTCAGAACCAGCTGAGCTGAAGATTCTTAGTCTTTCAGTTGATGACGAAATGGATGAAGGATGAGGACGACGATGATCAGGCACACACACACACAAGCTTGCTCGCTCGCTTGCTCGCTCGCTCACTCGCTCCTGGCCTTGAAAGCACACAGCCAGTACAAATAATCACTAAAATGCTAAACAGTATCTCTAAATTCTCTAAATTATCTTATTATCATTCGATTAATATTATTTATATTATTAGTATTTCAAGAAACAAGAGAGAGAAAAACATATATATATACTGTATACTATTACATTCTTCTTTCATATTTTCAGTTAAAAACCCACACAAACTTCATAAATCTTATATTCTTATCATCAAGTATCTTTTTCTTTCATCATATGAAACATAAAAACACACCAAAGCTACACCAATCTATATTTACAATCCGGATCAGCTGATAATCAGCTGATCCACGGTACTGGGATAAAGCTGGGTAAAAACAATGCTAAATACTATTTCCGGTAATGGCCACCAATGCTAACTGTTGCTAACAGCTGGTAATGCTTTAGAACGGCCCCAGCATTTTAAAATTAGCCGTTGCTAGGAGCAGCTACTACTGCTAACGGCTTTTGACAGTTAGGTTACTTATTTTATCCGTTACAGAGTTAGCCTACTTTGTGACGAACTGATTCACTCAGCAAGTTTTCTTTGAATTTTAACAGCAGGATGGTAACTGTTCCAGGAGTGTTATTCTTCTCTTTTTTCTCTCTCTCTCTTTTCAGGATTTTTTTTTATCATTATTCCCTTGGTTGGTCTGTCTCTGTCTCTGTCTGTCTAGGTGTCTCTCAAGGTGCAGCTGTGAGAGTGAGAATTCCAGTCTCACACAGGCTTTTTTATATGGGACAGTTGTCATGGTTACTGTTCTAATATATTTATTTCTCAAATTAATTATTGTTTATTAATTTAACCCATAGCCTAAATATATATATTTTTTATTAATTTAATATTTAAATAATTTAATATTTATTTAATGTTAATTGTATTTAATTCCGATAGTAACCAGGGGTTACACATAGTATGCATTTAATAACTGAAAATATTCACTAAAAATCAACAAAATGACCCTTTACCATTCTGTTTGCTGTAGTACATCATATTTGTAATGCCCTATCTACTACAGGTGAGTTGTTTCTGAAAATACATTTTATATGGCCATAGTATGCATTTAATACCTGAAAATATTCACTAAAAATCAACAAAATGATTCCACTGAAAAGGTTCCTGGTAGTATTTGGGGGGCAGGAACTACTACAGGAACGTCCTCTCACTCAGCCCTCTCAACTGCCGTGTCTCCACCGAGAGGGCTAAGTAGGAGGAAAGTTCCTGTAAAGTTACCAGGCTCTGGATGTGATGTAATCGTTGCGTGACCATTGGTCGGGGCATCAATATGCGTGTTGTTAGTGTTAGCTAACGTTAGCTAGCACGTTGGTAGCTAATGTTAGCGTCCCTAAAAATGCCGGCTAAAAGGCGTTAGCTTGGTAGCGTTGGTCGTGTTGCTAGGGACGCCAACGTTAGCGTCCCTAAAAATGCCGACTAAAAAGCGAGTTGTTAACGTTAGCTAGCACGTTAGCGTTAGCTTGGTAGTGTTGGTCGTGTTGCTAGGGACGCCAACGTTAGCTAACGTTAGCTAAAGCTAATGCTAGCGTCCTTAAAAATGCCGGCTATTTTGTCGCTTTCTGTTCAGTTCAATTCAATTTTATTTATTTGAAGTGTAGAATCACCATGCAACATGCAACTGTACTAAGAAACTCAAGCCCTGATAGCAACGCGGATAGTGTCGTGACCTGCCATGCAGGAGACCCAGGGTTCGATTCCCAACCATCACAACAAGGCATCCGTACATTATTATTTGATTTTGTTGTTGACTATGACAATAAAGGGATTCTTATTATTCTACCTGTCACTGGCTAGATGAAACACACAGTGGCATGTAAGGTTTCTGTAATTTTCATATCTGTGCTCTTAGTGAATTTGTATTGTAGCCCGGGTGCAAACGGCAGCCTGTTGCCTGGTTACAGGAAGTAGCTTCAGTTGTGGCAGTTTGCTGCCGGTGGGTTTGGAGTTATTAACAGTTTCTTTGTCGATATATCGCTTTATACTCACCGTGACGAGCCCTAACTTT
>OMLB01057321.1:0-39656 GCA_900302555.1 Myripristis jacobus
TTCTGTAATTGTATATTTCTGTTTCTGTCATTTCAGTTGGGGGTATACCAAAGAAATGTATGTATTTTTTCCACAATGGAAGACAGTCATTTTTGCTTTAATGGGTGGTAAATATTAACAGTTAAAACTGTAAAAAATGTTTTTACAAAGGAGCATGGGGACTCACTGTTGAGTTGATGAGCAGGCAGATGCCGGCGGGGTGTCGGGGTCCTGGTGCGCGGCCGGAGAGGCACTCTGCCCGGCCTGCCGCAGCTCCTCCAACACGGACTGACTGATCCTGTTACCGTCTTCAGACATGCTCTCCTCCGGGTGTCTCCGATGTTTCAGAGGCAAAGTCCATCAAAACACACCTGACTAAATCTGTCGAGCTGTTTGGGAAATGGCTAACCGCTTATCTGTTGACTGGTTTCGCTGGTTACGTTGTGTTTTTGCATTTGATTTGAATTTAAAAGATGCTCCTAGAAACGTCCGGAGAGTCTCAGTTCTGTCACAGCGTCATGCCAAAGGTCTCAGACCCCCTTTACTGTTTTTCACTTTTTATGTTGCAGCCTGATGCTACAATCATTTAAATTCATTTTTTCTTTCATTAATCTACACTCACTAGCCTATAATGACAAAGCGAAAAAAGAATTGTAGAATTTTTTGTACATTTATGAAAAAGGAAAAAGTGAAATATCATATTGACATAAGTATTCAGACTCCTTGCAACACTTGACATTTATCTCAGGTGCCTCCCATTTGTCTTGGTGGTTGCTGAGATTTTTCTGCACCTTGACTAGAATTGATTGATTAAACTGACTGGACACGATTTGGAAAGGCCTTACCTTCTGTAAGACAAGTTTAGATGAAACTAATCACGTTGGTCAGTGTCACTAGTTGTCTTTGAACTTGTTTTTTGTGATTTGCTGTTTAAATATTAAATACAGACTACTGTGGCTTGATCAGTAATGGTTTATATTATTTTATATCAACAAAACGTAATCCAAAGGTGAATACAATTGGCTTTCTTCAGGTTACATACAAAAATAATACCCTAGCTGTTTTTTAAAGACTTTTAAATAATGTATGGCATAAAACCACGGTTTAAAATAATCCAGCTAACACTTGTATAAAACTCTTCCAAAGCGATAATCTACATTAAGACAGTGTTAATGCATGATTTGGTTAATGGGTTTGTTCTTTATAACAAACCACCTTGCCACCATCTTGCATAATGTATGACACACTTCAGCCATGGTGGATGCAATGCAAAATACATTGTACAAAATGACACCACAATGAGATTTTGAATTTTTTGATTTAATGCACATTAATAAGATAATTCTTTATTAACTCAGTATATAGCAGTTAACAGGCTTAACATATATTGCAATGCCACTCATTTCTAACAAATAAAGTTAATACTATGCAGACATAACATACTGACACACTTTACAGTAAAATATTGTTAAATAAAACAAAGACTTATCTAGCCATGTCTCTTATCATGCATGATAGCACCTACATATAATGCCATCTGGGGTTTCTGTTCTGTGTACTCTATAGTTTGGATGTGCTGAAGTGTGCTCTAGACTGGGAAAAAAAATACATAACATAACATGGCAATGGCATACCACCATGACACACATTGTACTCAAAATTAATCTTAAAAAATCTCTGATGCGACTGAAACCAACAAGGTCGACTGAAAACATAAATCCAAGGCAGGAAAGTAGCTACATGTCCATCAGCTGCAGTGGCTGCTGCATCCCAAATCTTGTCTGATGGCCAGTGGGAGCAGCTGGTAGAGAAAACCACCTCACAAAAAAACAGCCAAAACCGTCAAGCATGTCTGGTGTTGTTGATGTTGAGTGAAATGTCAAATTACTTTCAGTGTCTGGTTCTGAATTGATTTTAAATCAGAGGACCAAAGAGCCATTTCATTGTGAGGTTTTTGAAACCACAACAGCTATATCTCTAGCCAAGGCACAAAATTCATGTTTTAATAAAACAAGTAAGCTTCCAGAGCCGAGACATATATGAGGAAAAGGTAAGTAACATAATTTAAACTGTCCACTGATAATTAAATTACATTGTTTGTGTGCAGTTTTAATTTAATCTAATTTAGCTTGTAGTGCACAGCTGCTGGATTCTTATGGGCGGTCTTTGTGGCAGACACTTCTGTACTTTACTCACTGACAATTTCTGTCACATTATAAATTTAAGAGATGCTCATATTGCAGTATCTGCACCAGTCCAGGCAGAGATGATGCCTCATCACCTGTGTCCATTGCCAGGAGACAACAAGTCCCGCCTGTCCCTCCTTGGTTTGCAGAACTCCCTCAGAGTGGGCACGTAGGTGCCATGTTTGGTCTTGCAGTAGCGCTTCTGAAACAGCTGAGGGAGACAGTTAGCAGCAAAAACTGAGAAAAAGCACAGCACTGTCTGTAATGATAAATCATACTGTAGTTTGTTGTATGTTTGACAGTTGGCCAATGATTTATGTGTTCATGTGGAATTGCCATTTTTTTATTGTTATATTTGCACTGTATACACAACCCAGGGACAACAGATGGAAATTAGCATTGCACTACATCTGGTGTAATACATTTATTGTATACTGTCCCTGTTTTAAATAAACCAATACATGAACTGTACTGCCTCTAGAAGTCTAAACTGCTTTGACATACTGCACAAACATAAAAAAGATCAATATTAAGTTTAAAAGCAATGTGATTTTTTCCTCCAAGCTGTTGACCATACATACCCTGCTTTTGAAGTTCTTGGTCGCCTCATCTTCAGAATCCCCTATGAAGTCTTCACTGTCTCCAGGTGAGAGAACTGTCTCTAAAGATCACAGCAGACACGTATAAGCTGTTAAACCAGTAGATTATTGTTTCTCTGCATGTAATTTATTTACTTCCTATTTAATCACCTGTATTCCTCCTTCGGGCAGAGGGAGAACTGCTTTTACCTGGTAATGCAGCATGATTTCTGTCAAATAGAAACAATAGAACATGATTATCAGTTTCAATAGTTGGTAAATATTGACTATAAAGAGAGCTAAGTCATAAACCTGCTTCCTTATTTACTCTCCAAGGATAGACGCCCTGCAATTGTGGGTTGGAAACTACAAACACTATTAGCATCACAGCTACATGATACAAAGAGCACTGCAGTTGGAAAGGACTTGCCATGAAAGTCCACTTTAAAACATTAAATTATCTAAAACTACCCTACGGAAACAAAACAAAAAAACTCAGCAAAAATGGAAACAGACCAGTTGTGTTTATTATTAAAGGGCATTTGCAAGGAATAAAACATTTTGAGTATGTTTACAATGAAGGGAGTATCTCCTATTGAATGTGCCGCTACATAATAATCTCCCCTTTTTAATCAAGGGTTTAAAGCACACACACAAAAAAAGGAGCCTGGAAACGTGCAGGTTGACGTGTGTACACAGTATTCAAACAGCTACAGGTCTGAAATCAGGTATGGTGCCTGAGAACTAAAGGCCCTGAGCATTTATAAACCTTAAGGCAAAAACACACTGCATGCATAAACAGGCCAATGAGTCCTATGAAGGTAAGAGTGAAATATCAAATTACTTTCATAGTCTGGTTCTGATTTTAGAAGAGGACCAAAGACCTATTTTATTGTCAAGTTTCTGAAACTACAATGGCTATAATTCCAGCCAAAGGCACAAGATTCATGTTTTAATCAAAGAAGTAAACTACCAGAACCAAGACATATATGAGAAATAGCTAATTAACATAATGCCCAGTGATATATTACTGCACACAAAGCTTGTAATTCAGCTTGTAGTGCACAGCAGTTGGGTTTTGATGCGCAGACACTTACTCATTAACAATTTGTCAAATTATGGATCTAATAAAATGCTCATATTGCAGGCTCTGCAATAAATACGTTATGCTCTTGCAGTAGTAATTTGAAACTGATGAAGCGCTGAGCCTTAGTCTGGACCATTTGTTTTCCCATGTTTCTTACTCTTTATCATCCAAGCCAGGAGAATCAAACTCAGGCCTTTGGAGACGGCGGCTCGTGCTGCTCTGAGTACGAGCCACCACAGGTGACCTCTTGCCTTCATCCTGGGGCAGCACAGGTGAGGATTTTGCTCCTCTGCTGCTCTCATTGGTGTTGGATGAAGTCAGTTTGAGGCGACTGACAATAACTGAGGGTTGGTTGTGCAGACAGCAACTCAAAACGGAGAAGAGGGACGGATCTTCAGGCAGCTTGAGCAACTTGAAGTCCAACTGGGTCACTGCTGCTCTGTCCAACTTGTCTGCTCCTGTGTTCATGCACTCCTCTCTGTTCCCCTTTGCTCTCAGGTCTCGTCTGTTCTGCTTCAGCTTGCTGATGCTGTTTCTCAGACTCCTAGTGATCCTCTTCTTCCCAGTCCTGGTAGCACTAACTTCCTCTTCCTCTTCATCAGAGTCACTTTCTTTTTGGTTAGGGTGCTTGCGTTTAAAGCCACTGCTTCTCTCTGGCATACCTCCGTCCTCCTCCACTTGTTCCTCACCTCTGGATTCTTGCCTCCTTTTAATCACAGTGAATTTCATGTTTCCTTTTGGTTCCAAATCCTCAATCCTCATTCTGGCTGACTGCTCACCTCTCAGTTTCTTCTTATCGGCCGAGATCATGACTGGCACATCTTCACTGGATATCAGTCCAATAACAGGTGTTAATGAATGTGTCTCGCCTCCTGTTTGTGTGCAACTGGTCTTTGGTGGCGGACCAGAGCTGTTGGACTGGCCCGCACTGGTGTTTCTGGATCCTGTTGGTTGGGCTGAAGGCACTCTTCCAGAGGGCGGGAGAGAGAGTGAAGACAGGATGGAGTCCCCCATGTTTGGAGGGAGGGAAGCTGTGAAAAGCAAATACACAGAGACAAAGAATGAGATCACTGAAAAAGTATCTTGTAATCCATGATCGCACAACACAAAAGATCTTGCTGTCACTTTGTAAAGCGGAAACCACTGGAACACAGAAGTCACATCTTTGCTGGACCACCACTAGAAGGGGCTAATTTAAATGTCAACTACTGAAATATTTCTGAACATCATGGATCCTTCTAGTGGTGATGGCACCTGTGGCCAATGATTGCTTATATTTTTATTAGGTGAATATATTGATGATTGATTTCACTGACCATTTCCCCTGTAAGATGAAAATATTACTAGTGCTATATGTCCTGATTTGAGCAAAATATGTATCAAAGCTATGACTAATTCAGACAAACACTAAGGTAGTTACTGACAACCTCTTGCAGCCAATATGACTTTGACTGATACCACCTTCATCTGATACACTTTACTGGATTATGTCATTTCTGAATCCATCTCACACAGCATAAAGTCATACCTGATAACAACTAAACATGGATGAGGACAAGTTCTGTGTCTTAGTTTATTTTTTAGTACCTGTTATCACTGGTATGATGCTGAATGTGTGGAAATTCGGTTGGTAAATTTATTATTTTAGGATTTCAAGATGAATTAGGTGGTTTGGCTGTCTGGCAAAAAAAAAGAAATCCTGCTGGTGCATGAGGCTTACACATTATTTTGTTCTACCTGCTGACTCCAGATGGCCCAGACAGGTTTGGTGCTGCAGCAGGATCTTGAGGAGCTGAGGCTGGGTGGCTGACCGTGCACACTCTTCCAAGACTGGAGGGGCAGTGCTGAGCCATGACACCGTCTGGAGATGAAGAGATGGATGGGGGTCAAGATTTTGTTGAATGAATAAATATATTAAAAAAATATCATTTTAAACTATATATACGTTTTGGATGAAAGTTTGGCAGTAAACGTCTTTTAGATGGCTTTTAGCACCAGCTATGCATACCTGAGAAAGGTTAGGGACTGGGAGCAATTGGTCCAGTCGACTCAGAAACTCCCACAACAGCTTCTCCAATTCCCGGTCATACACAGGACCATAATCCACAGGAAACTCCTCCTATTTAAGAGGGAATAAAGAAAATGGTATGCCATCATATTCCTGAGTACAGTTATAGAGAAGAAAACAATTAGTTGACAATTAGTCTAGAGAACCTCGAGAACACAATGACACTTCAGCAGGGCACAGACGCTCTTAAATCTGGGCCAAGCTGCGGACTAAAAGTCTGTGCACAGCAAAGGTTTGATTGTTTGTGTGGAAGAGGAAGACTAACCTTTAAGAAGTGCTCTTTTTCAGCAGGGTTACTCAGAAGTGTCTGAACCAGTGCCTGGAAATTGCTGACTGTTTTCTCAATTTTGATATCTTTTTTCTAAGAGACAGAAATCACACTTTACAGTCAGAATGGTTCACAACATCACCTGAAATCCATACAAAGAAAGATTTTTTTTTTTTTTAAAACAGCATTGTGAAACGATTTGTAGGTGTAACAGTTGTAGCTTTATTGTTGATGACAAATACAGTGATCATGTCAACTTTTGATTTTAGTGCCTGAGTTAACCTTTGTTGCTGTGGAAGGTGTCGGGACACGGATCCTCTTCAGGTGTGATTTGATCACCAACGGATCTGGCTGATCCTGACTGGCAAAGAGCTCCAAGATTAACTGTAACAACATGAGTCAGTGATACGTCGCGCACCAAACAAATAATACAGGAACACAAATGTATGATGCATGCAGCCAAAGAAATGGCAGTCTACAATCTAGTCTTGACTGATTCTTGGACAGTCCATCTGACTTGTGTCTTTGTGCGACACTCACCCGCGCTCTCAGCCCCAGTGTGAGCTTGGCCTGATGCCTCAAAGTGAGCAGCCCGGGGACATTCTCACAGGCCGATGTCACAAACTCCTCCACGGTGCCATACTGCATCACATCCCTGTGCTTCATCACCTTCCACAGGGCGGCAGACACCAGGCGCACCGGCGGGGCCAGCAGCTGAAGTGCAGCAAAGGGAAGGGAGGGTTCTGTGTAGAGGAAAGATGACAGGGGGGGAAAAAAAACAAGGAGGCAGTGGCTTCTCAGTGCAATCACTACAACTTCACTATCAAGTCCATGCAAATTCATACATGAATACATCAATGACGTAAGGCTCTAAAATCTCTCTACATTACATTATTTCACCTGTCACCTGCTTAGTCATCACTGAACCATCTAATTCATGATTTCAGCGTTTCAACATGCAACGTGCCATGACATTAGCCTGACTATTAACACCTGACTTACCATTTTCTGTTGGTTTCTTTGCTGCCATTCCCCTGAAGGAGGCCCGCTGACCTCACGGTAACGCAGTGACCCAGATATTAATATCAGCTTGACGTTAGCTTGCTGCTAACGGTAGCTTACTTACAAGTTACTACGGTAACGCGAACTATATTTAACCCTAACCGTTCGCTCAAACACACATGAAGTCGATATTGAGATACAGCTGGGATACAATATGCTAACTCAGGTGCGTGTGGAGTGGTTTAAGCCTTACACGTCAAAGTAAATATTTTTACTTCCCTGCTCGCAAGATGCAACAGTCATCAAAACTTCTGCTTCTCATCCTCCCGCCTTCACCACAGCAACATCAGCCGTTCATTTTTTAACATCGGCTGTCCCGACCGGGCGGTGTTTCGCCACATGAAATAAGTCACGACAGCCCAAAGAAGAAACTCCGCCCATGCAAGCTGCCCGCGACGCACAACCAAGCGCGACCACTTGTGCTCCCAGGATGTGACGTTTCATCTGTTGCTCTCAGAGCGCGCCAAAGGTGAAATAACAACATCCCGGTGTTGTTTTGTTTTGTGTTGTGTTTGTAATCAACACCGAGAGCAGAAACCAGGAAAATAAACATTTAGAGGCATCATGGGAGGTAAAAGCAGAGTGGTGGGCAGAGTGTCAAAGTGTAAAAGGTGCAGATTAGCATGTAAAGAGTGAATGTCCTCTGTCCTGGGCCAGTGGTTTTCAAAGTGCGGTCCTGGTACCCCCAGAGGGCCTTGAGGGGCCTCCAGGGGGACCTCACCACAATCAGGACCTTTATTTTCACAGTGACCTAATTCACCAGAGACTGTTACAATATAAAAATGCATGAGCGATTATTTCAAAATTATGTTCATCTTGCCACTCTGAATCCGTTTGTCAGTGTTTCAAAGTATATGGTAAAGGGAGTAAATGGCTTAGTGGAAGCTGAATTGAAGGACAGAACCTGAAAAAGAAAGGAAAAAAAAACCTTGACCTATAATCTACCACTGGCAGACCACCTTAGAGGACAAAAACTAAATATAGGAAATGCAGACTAAGTTTTTACAGGTGTAACTATAATTTTCTTAGTCCTGTTGCGATATTTGTAAAATTATTGTTGAAATGATTACATGGATATTGCAGAGGGAGGAGGTAAAAAAATAAATCTGCTTGTTAGATAAGGAAAAGATGTATCCGGTGTCTCTCACACACACACACACACAGGATGAGAGGAGAGAGACCTTTGCCTTGTGCTGATTTATCATGTGGTCAGGGTAAAGTCCACCCCAGTGAGACGGCAGGGTCAAATACAAGCGGAGGCATTCCTGTACAGTGACACTATTACAATCAGAGACACAAAAATAATATAAGACTGTGAGAAGAGAGAGGAAGACATCGAGGAGAACATGGAAACTACATCTACATTTCTAAAGTAAGTGGAATTTGCTGTGGGCTGTAGATTTTCTCTTGGTTTGTTTTATGGCTCCTCTCCTGGATCAACAGCAGCAACCCAAACAACACAGAGCAGCCGATGGACTCCTCAACGTAACGCAGGCTCGTCTGAAGTGGGTACCCTAGCTATTCAAATGGACTTTGAGGCAACTTACTTAATGGTTTATCGATTAATTTTGATCTAATTCATATTTTGAAAACAGTCGAGTCAATAGAGTTTCAAAAGGATGATATAGTGGATAGGGTATAAAGGCTACCATCTAGTTGAAGTGATAAAAAAAAAGAGAAGCAAATGACATAATATGTACAGATGTGGTTAATGACCTTATAAAACATGACATTTATGTTTAGTTTAAAAAAAAGAAGAAGAAAACAACAACTCTGGATGGACACAAATAAATAAAATATATCAAAATTTATATTAAGAGTGATTGATATGAGGATTAAAAAGGTATACAGTGGAAATGGAAGTGACAAAGTGAAGATCAGTGTAGTGTTTTCAGGGTTCCTCTCAGTGACCGGACTGAAGATCTGACCTGCTGACCCATTCATCGCCCCCCTCTGCTGTGTCTCCAGTCGATGAAGTCAAGACGTCTGAGTGTTGTTCTGTCTCTCGAGTGTCCCACCACCCTCTTCCTATCACCGCATGTCTGCAATAAATGTTACACAACACCTCGGCATTGCAAGATAATCACGTACAAGAGCAGACATTTTCTAATAGCACAGTGATCTGCCATCTGCCATGTCCGATGATTGCAGGAACAGTTTGACAATATAATAGAGGAGCTTTTGCAAATGCATCAAGACTGTTTCTAGTCTTTTTCTATTAAGGTCTCCACCTGTTGGTAAAATCATTTAGCATTTTACGCCCAGGCTTAATTTTTAATGGGAGCTTTTTTTCTATCCTCACTATCACAGGATGCTTTGGTGCGTCTACCTAACTGCATCTGACCTGGATCAGATTATGTTGCATATTCATTTGTTTTGCCTCTGTCAATTAAAAGACTATTTGTTACTTTTGTTGAGGTTCAATCTGAACAGAAGCTTAATAACTGGCTCATCTTCTTGTCTCTCTCAGGTCAGTAACCAAGCGGGTTTGGTCCCCACCGCAGCGCCCGTTCAGAGTGAGCTCTCGCAACCGGGAGACCAGGAAGGGTGTCACGGCAGGGACCCTGGACGAGCTGAGAGAGAGGGTGAGGGTGACAGCATAAACACGAGAGAGAAATGAAGAGAGATCACGGTGAGCACACTCTCTGATGAGGGTGCAGCTGCTTGTCGAAAACGTACATCAACTACTGCAAGAACTGATAGTACGAGTACTACTACTACAAAATAGAAGAAGATGAAATGAATGATGAAACAGTAAAGTATTCATATGAAAGAGGAGCATAGTTATAAAGAAAAAAAACACAAAGTGAATAAAAATGAAATCACCGGAAAACAAAACCAAATTAAAGGCTGTAAAAAATAAAAATCTACAAGTGAGTCTGTGAAAGTGTGTTTTAGAGAAGTGAATTAGAAGATCATTTTGAATTATCCACCTTGAGATCACTGAACGTAGGGCTAATTATTGGACCTCAAGGTGATTATGTGAACCTCTTTCAGAGCCAAAAGGTACATGTATATTCCCAAGCAGTAAAAGGTAAATATACGTACCATTTCCTCTAAATGTTAAGGTACAGTATGAGGAGACAGCATTTGTTAGGCTGATTTGAATAAGTAAGTAAATACCCAAATTAATAAATAAATTAGGTAAAATATTCATGAAAAGTAGATTATTGTGGATGTGTAAAATAGGTCCAATTGTGTGCTTTATTTTCTGAGTGTAGACATCATAGACAATGGTAGGTAAATTACAATCAGTGCATTAGCGCACTGTGCAGGGTCTGTTCTTTGTAAGTCTCCACACGCAGCTGCACACAGAGCACGGCCAGGTGTGTGAGGGTGTTGTCTCCGTGCTGCAGGCGTGCCAGGCTCTGCTGCTGTCCCTGTCGGCTGTGTCCCTGTCCCTGGTGTGCGAGGACGACGGCACCGAGGTCGACTCTGATGAGTTCCTCATGACCCTGCCCGACAACACCGTCTTCATGGCTCTGGAGCCTGGACAGACGTGGAGTCCACCACCAGTACGTTTGAGTGGACAAGTCAGTTGCTATGGTTACTCATTACATCAGCTCTTTTTGAACAGGTTTTCAGGACTCCTTTGCGTTTATGGTGTATCCATTACATTTTTAAAAAAATATATATAATCTATTGTAGTTACTTTGTGAAAGTAATGTAATGTATTACATTTGATTACTTTTGATTGCTTTTCTAACAAATGTTTTAAACTGGACAATAAAACTGAAAAGTCCTACATACATACATTTAATCATGGCAGTGTAAACTTAAAAGTCCATCAATAGACCTTGAATTAAGATTAGAAGATTTTGATATTTAAACAAATCACAAGACTGTAGATCACAAAAACAAATCGTCTTGATGTGGTTGCAGGGATGAAAGACTAGTTTCTTAGAGCATTGGGCATGGATTTGATCTGATTGACTGACAAGAGGTGTGTAAATTGTTAATGTGTAGACGGCTTTGTTGTCTGGAAATATACCCAAAAAAGACATTCCTGCATGACAAAAAGATGCAAAAGGATTATATTATACATATAAGATATTTCCCAGCCCCTTTGTGATCGCTAACATTTTGATTAGTAACTGTAATTTAATTTCATATTTTTTTCTCAGTAAATGCAATTGATTACAACTACATTTATTTTGTATTTTAACTACATTTAACTAGTTACACTATTTCACAGCTAAGGCATTTGTCTCCTCTCTCTCAGGGTGCAGTTGTGTCCAAATTCCAAGACCACCGCAAGCCCCGGACTGGAAAAGACATAGCCCGAGTCACCTTTGACCTTTACAGGATGAGCCCCATGGATGTGTTTGGCTCCCTGAGTGTAAAGGCGACCTTCCAAGGCCTGTACTCTGTGAGTGCTGACTTCCAGTGTCTGGGGCCCAAGAAAGTCCTCAGGTAAGGGGTGCGAGACACAGGAAAGGCATAATGTAGAAGCTAACAAAGAAGTAAAACATCTGTTGATGTGTAAAGTTCATAAGTGGTAGCTTGCAAGTCCATGGTTCACAGATGTACTCAATACTATAGCTTTATTTTCTACTTCAGAGGATTAGACATACTTTGATGCAGAAAAAAAGTCGTGCTTACACTCAATACTGGAAAACTACGAAAAAAACAGGAGAGAGCAACATGGACCCGATGATGCATTCATCATTACATATGCATGCTGCACAGCCAAGCTTTTTTCAAACCCACAGAATTTTATTTTAAATTCCAGTGGAGATGCCAAAGTTTCTGAACATACCAAATATGTCCTGCTCAATTGCAGGGAAATGTGTATAAAATGATGCACAAAACATCAAGATATTTTATATCTGATGTAATGCTGCAGCCACAAAAGCAATCTTGGGCTTGAAAATTTCACTCAATACAAGCATGATGTAGCTTAAATGAAGTGCTGTAACCAGCAGATACAGAAAATGTGTGTGACATTGTTGTACAATATGGCAAAAAAAAGTTTTTTCTAACTTTGAAGTTACTTAGGAGAGAATTTGAAGGAGAGTTCCAGAGTTCCACAAGTTCAAATGAACAATTTGATATTAAATGTACCTTTGGCTGGCTTTAGAGCCGCACAGTAACAGTCCAAATGACACTGATGACACTTTGCCCTGTCCACTTCCCCAGAGAGGCCCTGCGTATGGCCTCCAGTCTCCTCCACGCAGCGGGACACCTGCTCATCACCTCCGCCTCCCTGATCCGACGCATTATCGAGGGAGCTGAGCTCTGGCAGCCGCAGAGGCAAGAATACACAGCCACCTGGAACTGAGAGAGCTTGGAGAGACATATACGACTACAACACACTTGCCTTAGGAGGAGGATTGTACTTCAGGCTACTGATCTGCATTTATTCCCCTTTTTTGACATCTCTGGTCGCCACATGATGCTGAGTAATGATGATTCCAGCAGCGTTTCCACATAAATCTGTCATGAAAAGCTGCGGCATTGTCCTGTTTAGCTCCTGAAGAGCAGGGAAGAGAAACCACTTTCTTTAAAAGTGAATAAAATGAGACACTGACAGATTAACTGCATATGTTGACAGTGATTTTATCTTGTAAATGGTGATTGTATGCTTGTGTAGCCCATCTGCTCTTCTCAAACATCTTATATCAGCTAAAACATGAATGTTAAACACAAAACAAGAAGCACAAATGTACACAGAAATGCTTGCACACTTAGTAACAAACCACGTATCCAATGAGTCCCGTATGCATTAAAATACTGACTTTTCTCTGTTTTCTACACAATAATTGATATATGACTGAGTTTTACGTATATTTATTCATTTGAAACGGACTGTGGGATGGCTTAAAAAATAGTAACAACCAAATAAGATAATGTGGTGCTTCTTACTTTGAAAATTGTTATTATTTTCTTGTCAGGTAGAGATAATCTGTTTATTCATTTTGTGGTTTATGGGAATGATACAGTTCTGATGGAAGTGAACATGGCTAAATTGAAATTAAGAGACTCATATGAACAATAAACAATAAAACAGTTTTATTTGAATGGAAATAAATAAGTACGTAACACTAGGACCATCTATTTTTTAAAAAAATCAGAATGTGAGGATCAATGTGTAGCATCCATGTCTTTTCATTTGTTTTTGTTGGTTTTCTCATTGATCTCTAGAGCAAGAGAATGGCTTGAAATTCCTGCAGAATAAACCATGAACAATTAACATAAACAATTAAACAATAAGCATAAAAAATTGAAAATAGATCAAATCAGCTGCAACAGAATTGGTATGTAACAGGCAAATTCGCTGATTTGTGTAACTCCGCAATCATTTATCAAATATTTAAGTTGTCTAAGCATGGCCTGAACTTACTTTCACAACACAAATGTAGAATAAAACAGATAAAACTGATTCTGATACATTCTCATGTTTTTGCCAAGTGGAAGTTCAAGCGGTTTTAATGGAATATTAAGCGCGTAAGTTTTGATTGAGGCATTTTTTTTTAACACTGGAGGCAACTCTGCACTTTAATCCTGAATGAGCATTTCTTTCCTTTCAAGCTCGTCTTCCACGTCTTCTTTCCATTCCCCTTTTTTGCCTCTGCTACCAATGCATTTAATTAGCTGCTGGTGCCTGATCCTCGCCAACAAGCGGCAGCGCTCCTCCGGCTTCAGCCAGTGTGGCTTCCTGTTCTTGACGTTGTAGCGCATGTCACCGAACCACTGGACGAGGTCCGCGCGCGAAAGTCCAGTCTGTACCATCAGCCAGTCGTAGTCCTGGCTGGTCGGGAACTGGCAGGCCAGGAAACTCTGCCTCAGCATCTCAATCTGAGCCCTGGTCTTAGTTCTTGGCTGGGAGTGGATCTGATGGGGAGCTCTGCATGGGGCACCCACAGGTGGAACATCTATGGCACAAGGATTATTCTCGACTACCACTGCCTTCTTCCTCCTCTTCAGCGTGCTGGTGTTGTAGCTGGTTGATTGTTTGTGCAGTTCTGGCTCCGGTTTGGGCTCCAGTCCTGCTTTCCCCTCAAAGCCGCTGAAAGATGCGATGACGTTTGACGCTCCTGTTTCCTCCGCACCATCCTCTTCCCCCTCGATCTTCTTTCTCTTCCTCTTATCTGCCACCATCAACTTTCCCTGCTTTCTAATATTCCTTTCGCCTTCCCCCACTGCTTCTACCTTCCTGTCATTCTGACCTCTCTTCCCTCCTTCCTCCCCCGTCATCTTTGTCATCCTTGGCTCATTACACCACACTTTTCCCTCACAATTTCCCCCCTCCTTCCACTTGTTCTTCCTCACCTTTTCCTTCGGGGCCCTCTCTCCTTTCTTTGTTTTCCCCTCCCTTGTCCCGTCTCCCAGATCTTCTCTCACCCTGTTTTGCTGCTCTTCGTCTTCCTGAGCTTGTCCTGAGTTGCATTCCTTCTTCTGGACCTTGCAGATGTCTTCACTATCCCAGCTGATGCCGTAGCGGAGCCTCTGGAGCATGAACCATACCTTCACCTGGTCTGGGTGCAGCGAGCAGCGCTGCGCCAGGGCAGCCGTCTCCCTCTGCGTCAGATAGGGGAACGCGCTAAAGGCCTTGTCCAGCTCTGCTTCACTGTCCAGCTGCACATGGATCTGGTTTGAGAGCACCCACATGAGCTTCCGCTTCTCACAAAGCAAAGGAAGACACACTGCAGTGTTCTGGTTGAGGGAGAAGGGCACTGGTGCAGAGTCAGGGGCAATCTCAGACAACATCTGTGTCTCTCTGCTGGTGACAGAAGGGTGTGGCGGTGGAGAGAGAAGTGTCTGAGTGGGGATGGAGCCTGGGTGAGGTTTGAGTTTAGGTGGTCTGGGTAGCTGAGACGAAGCTGGCCCTTCAGTCACTGATCTGAGCCTGGGAGATGCATTGTCAGCTGTCTGTCTGATCATCCTCATCTGCGGTAATAAATCCTGGGAAAAGCAGACAAATGGTGAGATGACTTCAATAATGATATCTAGACATTTGTTGTCAGTCTGATTCATAAACTGACTTCTATCCTTTAAAAAGCCATTAAGTAGGAAATAGAATTGGCTCTACAGTTTACTTAGCACTCATCACATTATATATCAGTAAAATAAATAAATAAATAAATAAAATCACTTCCAACCCTCACAGGCTCTTCCTTATCTTTTAAACCTTGAACCCTCTTTGGATGTAGCACCTAAAAATAGATATGCTCTTCTGCTCTTATTTTGGAGTAAAACTTTATTGTTGCAAGCTAATTATTAAATGTACTGACTTTAAGAAATACAGTATGATAAAGAGGACTGGGCTCTGATGTTTATTTGTGTATGGAGCTTCAAATTCAGTGTGTGGAGGGACAGAGGGGTGTGTCATGGCATAATATTGTCCATACCAGCTCTCTATACAACTTACTATTAACATTACTATTATTACTTCCATTATACTTACTTGATCAGTGTGCTGAGATGAAAATCAGCAGGGCTCTGGATGTAGGATGTGGGCTAATGAGACAGAGAAAGAGGATTCATTATCTCTGTTGTGTCTAAACATGACAAACCTAGTCTACGGGACAGATAGCTATAACTGAACAGGTAACAGGTGGTGTTTATGCCAGCCTAAAATGACATATAATCCTGGCTGCGCTATTCGCCATCATTGCGTGTAATCCACTTGCTAGCATGAGCAAAGACTGAGGCTTGTTTCCTCGGCAACAATGTTGCTAGCAACTTCGCAACGTTAGCTCACGTCCAGTCGCCAACAATTAATGATTTTTTTCATCGATTAGACATAAAAGTGCTCACTTACAGTTCCTACCGTTGCTAATAATGGCTGACAATCTTTTTGCTTTCAGACTCAACTCAGTTTGGCAGGAGGAAATCGCTTTTCTGCATGGTCGAGTTTATTTTTGTGCAATAGCGCCTCTAGTGGCGAACTGAACACACATCAGGCATATTTACATGTCATTTGCTTGGTTAGTAACTTTCATTGGTGGACCATCATTGTTTTTCTAGGTAGTCACCTTCATATAATTCATGTTTTGTCTATATCGGATAGAAACCGCACTAATGTCTTTATTAGAAGTCATTTTGGGTATATCACTACTCACATATGTAAGTATATATGGGTATATTCAAATAGAAAACAATGGAAAACTCTCTCCCTGGTACCTCATAAATATATAATTACAAATAAAATAATACTAATTTCTGTTTAAGATGTACACCGATATTATCCTGTTGAAGCTAATATTTTTAATTTATTTTTGTGATTGTGAGGGGAGAAACATGTAGGTTGTTTTCATAGTACTTCTTGTTGGTTCGATTTCCAGAATAATTTCACAAAAAAATGTACACAAAGATTTCATGCCAACACAGACTGATGTATATTACTCATGTTTAACAATCCAAATTTCTCGGCAGATGAAACTTATATTATTAATTTGGTTATTATTTTGGCTGACTGTTATGTTAAACAATACCCTCCTTTTACATTTTGAAACATTCTGATTTCAAAACATATTTGACTACCACTGAAAATTTTAAACTCAGAAATCACAAATTGGCAAAAACTATTACATTACTTAGACATTTCAAATGTTATCCAATTAGTTAGAAGCCACTGAAGGTGTTTGTTGTTGTTGTAGTTGTTTCTTTGCCCTAAATTTTGTTATTTGTTGTTCATTGGAATTTATATAGTTTTTCTACTGATGTGCAGTTACAGAACCTTTTCTCATGAAAAGTTTATGCAACATGTACACTTCATGTACTTTAATCAAATAAAGAAGAGAAAAATAATAACAATATTCCAAGAAAATACTCAGAATTTCCAAGATTAAAAATTTACGAGAAAAAAAAACTTTACTCAAAAATTTGTGAGAAACAAAAACTCAGAAATTGAATGAATATTATTGAATGAATGGATAGATTAAAAAAAAACCTTTAGTTACTTTGTTCACTCACAATTCAAACAGAGTAATTCAGTTCTGCACAAACTGACTATTATTGAGACAAAATTTGCCTGATGAGTATTAGGTTCTAGACAGTTTGGGTTGTGTGATGTAATTTGTTAAAGTGACAAATCAGTGTTAAAATACTAGCCATCATAATGCTTCTGTCATAAAATGAAAGTCAGTACGGTGCCTGGCACTGTACATATTATAGTGGCAGTTAATAAAATATATCAAAGTAAAATTAAAGTAAAATGGTAGAAACTGAAGTTATGTGATGTGTTGTGATGATTAATGTCATTACATAGGATATGTCACATATTCTATGCCTCATGCACACTGCTGAGTCATGGCCCTCTTTATGTAGTTGGAGAGGACTCTGAGAGGCGTGTGTGAGTGGAGGAAGCACTGATGAGGAGGGAACAAGTGACGCTGATTTAAGTTTTTTGTTGGTATCAGGTAGTTTTTTGTCAAATAATAAATTTTACACAAGAGTTTGCACACATATTTGCATATTATTAGATTTTTTACATAGCTCATTTTCAGTAAGTTTTGGAAAGTAAGTATTGGGACTACAGGAGAGCTGCAAACCTGCAAAGGTAAAGGCAAAGGTAAAGAACCTAGTTTTTACCAAGAGTTACCAAGAGAACCAAGAGTTTATATAAGATAGGATTTGTTTAGCTTTTAAGTTAATATAGGCCTAAGTATACGATTTTTTTTTATTTGTTTACATATAAATGTATATAGAAATATGTAATTGCAAAATTAGACCTTTTCAAGAAAAAAAGATGAATGAATCAGGAAAATTATTACACTGGAATTGATTATTATAAGGCTGATAACTGCCTGGAGTTCTTCACATGCCTGACATATTTACCCTTTCTTCACTACCTGTCCATAACTGGGTCCATTAGTGCATCAATCTGTGTTGCGCAGTTTTTAGCAATGGCAACGCCCATGTTTTATGAGCCACAGTGAAACCAAATGGGTTGCCCGTAGTACTTTTTTGCCCCTACAGTTGCCTGTAAGGCAGCCCTTCTTAATCGATACCATAACCCTAACCATAACCATAGCCAGGGAGGCAACACTGCCTTACAGACAATATTCAGGGCAGAATTACTGAGAGAGCAAGTATGTTTCTCTGCAGCCACCCACATCACTACTGCTGGTTCATTTCCCAGGAAATGAAACTGCTGGGTCGGGTGGGATATCACAGTCTTTCAGACCAGAGATGAAGTGACAGAGACAAGTGAACAACTACAAGCAATTTCTACAGTTTGTTGAGAAGAAATCTTCTGTAAAGTCAGATAAAGGTAAACCTGAGGATTCAACATAAAACAATACTAAAGAAATTGAATCAGGAATTTTTTGGAACCTCCAGCATTTGCGAAAATGTCTGGGAATCCACAAGACAACCAGCAGCAAGCCGTCCTTTGTGACATGTGCATTGAGGACAGGAAACCTGCACGCAAGACCTGCATGAAGTGTGAGATCTCCATGTGTGTCCAGCACCTCCAGGCCCACCTGACCACCCCTGTGCTGCTGCAAACTCACCCTCTGACTGAGCCTATGGCTGCAGGCGCTGCTGGGCTAAGTGGAACTAAATGTCCCCAACATGGCAAAGTGCTGGAGTACTACTGTTTGGACGATCTGACCTGTGTGTGTGTTTCCTGTGCCATTGAGGACCAGCACCGTCTGCACAATATGAAGACCTTCTCCACGGCTCACAAAGAGCTCATGGAAAAGCTCAACACTGAGCAGCAGGCTCTGGGAAAAAACGATGATGAGAATGTGAGTCTGGAAAAGTGGGAGAAAGCTGAAAGGGAGAAGTTGGGTCCCTCCAGTGTGCGTCTCATCGAGGCTGTGAACAGCTTGCGAGACATTTCCTTGACCAGTGTCCAGAGTTCTGTCTCTGCTCGTATGGTGTCCATCAAAACCAGCAAGAGCAGCATACAAGCTGCAAAGAAAGAGAAGGACACCTTCCGTTTCCTGCAGATGTATTCTCAGGTACATCAGGATCTTGAGAAGGCTAAGGCTGTGGATCTGAGAAAGGGTTTGGAGCCTGGTGAGGATCGTGACAAACTGGTTCAGGAGCTCAGGCAGGGTGGTGAAAAGATGGTTGGACAAGCAGTCGAGTTATGGGGTTCCTTGCTCACTCTGGTCGACCCAGAGAACCACCATGAAGCCTTCACTACCAGCTCAGACCTGACCTTTGACCCCCAGACTTTGGGGGCTCCTGTGTCACTGTCAAAGGACCACAGGAAAGTCTTCTACAGTCGTTGGCTGGGGCAATTGCCCCCCCGCACTTTTCGAATCAAGAGTGTCCATGCTGGACGTGGTCTTTTCCGATGGATGGTCAGCCTCTCCAATGACTGTGACTGGACTGTAGGACTGTGTGACAAAGAATCTGCAGAGAACCTCAAAGTTGGACATGTGTATGGACTGTGCTGCCAAGGTAACCAGCTGAGCTCTCTCACGACAGACTATGATGTGAATTCTGACACTGTTGTATCAAGCCTATTTGGAGAAACAGGCTCTGAGTTTCATGGAAAAAAAACAGAGAAAAAAACCTGTGTGTCCTCTCAGGTGATCAACCCTCGAGGTGAAAATGGAGCTGAGGAAACACCCCGACCCCAAAAAGTGGAAGTGATCTGGAATTTTGCTGCTTCGTCATTATCCTTCTTCAGTAGGATCGGCCAGCACCAGAGGACAGAAATACTCAAGATAAACGTGAGCCTCAACAACAGGGAACTATTCCCTTTTGTTCACTTTGAGCAGGAAAAAGCCCCAAATCATGGGAATCGCTCCTCTGAAACGACCCAGCAACAGTGGAAGTGCCCATGTGGGAAGGTTTATAATGAAACCAGCAAAGAATACAGTCATGGAAGATATCGTTACTCCAAGTTTTCCGTGTCTTCTTGTTCCTGTGGCAGGGTTATTGGCGACCCATACATCACAGAGGTTCTTTGTGAACTTCTGTAAAGGGCAGGCAGAGTGTGTGTACTTTAATTCTCAACATGCATCTCCCTTTAAATGATTATATTTACTCTGCAAAGCTAAAAATCAGTAATAGGCATATTTTCTCATCATAACTTTATTTGTTTAGTGTTAAGCTGTTGTCTCCTCTCAAAAAGTATGATTTGAGCATTTTGAGCATGCACAATATTATACATTAAGCATGTGATTTTTGTTAATGATGATTTTTTTTAAGCACACAACTAACTCATATGAGTCTTTCAGAGTTGTAACATGGTTTCTCTTATCGACAAGTCCAAGGTATTTGTCTCCACCTACTGGTCATGAATGCTCATTGCTAACTCATTTTAATATCTTTGTGTATCAAGTACAAAATATCTAATGTTTTACAGTCAAGTTATCAAAGTCAGAGTGGCAACAATTAAATGTATTTGTGTTGTACAATCATTGCAGATTATCAAGAAATAAACACAACTTTAAGATGTTATATGGAATGTTTTTGTTTTTTTTTATTAATGATGAGACTGAACACGTGAAGTAACACAAGAACAGAATGTATCATTTGACCATGGTCCACCTTTCATAAAAATTACCGTCAATATAACGTCAGTATAAAATGATACAGGAAAAAGCTTGAAAAGGGATAACTACAAAGACACAGTGAATGAAGTGAAAACATACCAAATGGTACAAAATCTCTTCAGTGAATGATACTGGTAAGCAAGAGGTATAATCACATAATAACCACTGATGTATCTATATTAACCGATTGTGTCTAATCCTTAAACTAAACGCACATGAACTCCGGTATTCATCTGGAGCAGCTCGAGGACAGAAAAACTGCAAATATCCAAGGATACAAATTTTCACTGTGATTACAACCGTTTACAACTGTAGAGGTAGTCTAACACTGTCACTGACAATTTTTTAATGCAATGGTCCCAACATAATTCCTCCTTAGTTTGGTAGGTAAAATGGCCTACCAATTAATAAAACATTTAGGTAAAAGTACACTACATATTAGAGACAGTGCATGTCACAGTGGTGTCAAACACTGTTGCTTGTCAGATTGTTTCTATTATATTTTCATACAGTTCAACATTAACCTTAAAGTGAAGGGAAGCTGAACATAAAATACTATTTTAACATATAAATCATTAAAGTGCAAAACTTAACCAGTGAATGTTTAAAGTATTAAACTATCTCAATAATGGCCACTAAAGTTGCATACATGTTTAGTTTTCCTAAACAATTTAAGACATTTGTAAGGATTTTGGTTTTGGGTGACAAAGGCTGATAATGTCAGTCCAGAACTATGTTGTAATGGATATACTGTTTATGGTGTGTGATGAGATGCCTGGAAAACAAAAGTGAATGCAAGAAAAAGAAAAGATTAAGCTTGAAAGAGAGTTCAGATTGGAATGGTAAGACGTGGAAGGCAGGCCAAGAGCAGGAAATTACTGCATCGGAGAGTGATATTGCAGTAGCTCTGGCATTATCACACTGATCCTGGAAACAGTTTGTGACTTACCTCAAATAAATATCATCTGAAGAGTTAAAGCAACTCAGAGTTCGGGTGCAAAAACTCAAACTTGCATTGAAATAAGCTAAAACCAATGTATCATCTATAAGTAACAACTGTGTGTGTGTGTGTGTGTATACATGTTAAAGGGACAAACAACATCTGAGTGTCAGACACAGCAGCGTTGCAGACTCAGTAGGTAAAGTAAACTCACACTCTTATCTACAGGTTAGACATTTTTAAGGCCAGGTCACAAACCCGACTTGATGAGGGTGCGAGTGGCACAAAACACTGCTAGCAAATACAAATGCCTAACATGTAGGTAAGTGTGTAGGTTTACTTGCTTTACTTAGACTTCATCCAACCAAGCATGTACCCTGATGTGCTTGGACTAACCGGTATGAAAAAGTTGCAGACTCATCCTTACACGTGAACCAGGCAAGCCCCAGAACCGGCCTGGGGCTTAGCTGTCGTTACCAAAGACAGTGTTGAGCTGCTGGGTGACCCTGATGAAGGTTGTCCTGCGGCTCAGCTCCTTCAGCTTGGCTGCTCCCACGTAGGTGCAGGTGGAGCGAACCCCACCCAGGATGTCTCGTATCGTCACGTCCACTGGTCCTTTGTAAGCAACTTCAACTGTCTTCCCTTCCGATGCTCTGGGTGGGGGCAAAAGAGAAAAGAAGATACCAGGACTGTCCTTCTAGGAGCTCCAGGGCAAACATGTTCTGTGCCCCCCTCAACAGTGATCACCATTTGGACCTGTGGATTGTTCACCTGCCCCTTCAAGCACCTCACCAGTCGGGTATCCACCCTGTCAGATAGGCCAGGCAAACAATACTATACTAGAACTATTGAAGAAAGCCAAAATATTCCAGAGCTTTGTAATAAAGGGCAAGTTTACAGTGAAATTACGGCTCAGCCCAGTGCTTCATGGCCAGTAGAAAAGCCATAGAGGGCAAACTATGAAACAATGACCAGATAATAATGGAACAAAAGGGCCTGAATGACCTGTAACTGTTTCCTTGAATGCCCCATAATTATCATCACTGACCTCTCAAACATACTAATAACAATAAACACACTCAACTAACTGCCACCTTGTACCATCTGGTAACCCATCTGCAACTTGAAGAAGATAGTAAATGATTATATATTACAGCTGGTTATGAAGTTTCTACCGGCTGAAGCTTAAAATGTCAAAGTAAAACTTTTACTAATTGCCCATTCTCCCAAAAAGAGACCCTAAACCCTGTTTTTATCACTTATCTAGCAGAATAAATGTGTAACACTGCATCTCTCTGTCTGACCTGTACTCAGCCACGCCCCCAGCGTGTTTCTTCATCGCCGTATCAGAGCTCATCCCATAGAACAGCTTGTATTTCTTTCCATTCTTCTCAATGACGTTGCCCCCACTCTCACAGTGGCCAGCCAGCATACCACCCAGCATCACAAAGTCTGCTCCCGCACCTGAAATAAAGAGACACACAGAAATAAAGAGAGGCCGGGATATATCGAGGCACTGTGTTGAAGGATGTGTGTTTTGTTTTTAATTAGAGTGAAAAACATACCGAAAGCCTTCGAGACATCTCCTGGGCAAGTGCACCCTCCATCCTGCATGACATACAAAGGACAGTAGTATAGTATAGATGAACTAGCTAGAGACATTCAACACATGAGCATTATCTGGTGCAAGGAGATGATAGCTTGGGACAGGAAGTGTTTCTCTAAGCTTTTTATGTTTATGCTGGAAAATAAAGCGAAGTCAGAAAATCCTGATTATATGAAAGGTTATTTTATTGAACAAAGACACTCACAGAGATGATGTGGCCACCCAAACCATGGGCTGCATCTGCACACTCAATCACAGCGCTCAGCTGGGGGTAACCCACCCCGGTCTTCTTGCGAGTGGTGCACACAGAGCCTGGGGAGGAGCACACATGGAAGTCCTAAGACTGTTTAACAGACTGTGGTGAAACAGGATTGGCAAACATTGTGTTTCTTTTGTCTATTGTAAAAGGGTGGGGTTTGTCGTGCAGTACAACATGATGGCTACCAAAAAGCCTAGACAACCACAGGAAAGCATTTGAAAGTTAGTGTAGTGTCTGTACTTCACTGAGAGTGAGAGCAAACCTGATGACTGAATTGTTCCAATGGAGTAAAACCTGGCCAAGGTAATACTCCATTAAAACAAATGCTAAGGATTATTTGCTGTTTCACCCAGGTTAGTAAAAAAAGGTTAGTATAGGTTAGTATAAATCAAGTGTAATCAAAGTAATGGCCAAAGAGAAAGAAAGAAAGTTCATGAATCTCCATGAACTAGCTGAGGTGGTGGAGCACTGAGATCACTTTGTGGCTTATTTCAAAGTCACAGTGGACACGTGCATGAGTTGAAGGTGGAATGACATGTTTTGCGGGCTGTATGTGAGCCATTATGAGCAGAGGCATGTTACTGAGAGGTATGCTGTGATCACCTGGTCCGATGCCTACTTTGATGATGTCAGCACCAGCCAGGATCAGCTCCTCCACCATCTCTCCTGTCACCACATTTCCCGCCTGAGCAAAATAATGAAAATGGAAGATGATCTTATCCCCCAGAGAAAGCTAAAATAAAAAACAAACAAACAAAACATATTCGTTCCACCCGAGTTAAAAGGTAAAGCTGGCAAACCAGCCAGTCACTGACCATGATGGTGTGTGATGGGAACTTCTGCCTGACGTCTTTGACAAAGTGAACAAAGTGTTCGGAGTAGCCGTTAGCCACATCTACACAGATGTACTGCAGCTGGGGCACCGCAGCCAAGATGGCTGAAATCTTGTCAAAGTCGTTGTCGCCGGTCCCTGTGCTCACTGCCACACTCTGAGAGACGCAGGCAGAGAGAGGGAGAGAGAGAGTCCACTCAACACAAACACCACAAACAGTAAACCCATCAAATATGAGGATAATGTAAAGAATGTAAACTTAAAGTACCTCTATGCATTCCGGGTGCTTTGCTGCAAACTCCTTCCAGTCATCCAGAGAGTAATGTTTGTGGATTGTGGTGAAGAGAGTGAACTAGTGGACAGGAGAGAGAACACCGGACTGATCAGGCTGTTTGTGCAGAGAAATGTTATAGATATCTCACTGCGATCCAGAGACGTTGCTGGAAATTTTAGGCCACTTAACAGCCTGATGCAACAGATTTACTACATTATTACCTCTCCTTTGTGTTGGGCTCCTTCAAGCTTGGGGATCCTGATTTCAAACCCTACCTTGATGTCTATTTTCTATTTCTACTCATGATATTATGAGAATTAGTTTAAAACTTTGAAATGCCTACAGAAATACACCTTGTTCTTACTTGAGTTAGTTTAATTAATACCATGATCACATATAGTGACCAAATCATGGCACACGGCATGGCTAAAGTTCAACAAATGTTAGTTAAACACAGGAAGGACATTCTTCAAAAAGACACCTAGTTAACAAATAACTTTTGGCTTATGTGATTGTAATAACAAAATAAATCCAACAGCAGCCATTTTGACAAGAAATTAATTAAGTTTCTTTCTGTTCCATTTCAGGGTATCAGAGCCTTTCCAGTGAACCAGCATGAACAACAGCAGGCCCCTGTCTCTGTTAAACCTCAATGGGGCAGAACCTCCATAAATGTCATCATTAACACCCGTGTTTATCCTGCTATTTCATTTCAAAATGGATGTTGTGTAATAGTCTATTAATTGACACTGCTACAGTTTTACGTATAAAATGACAATTCCAGTTCATTACCTCAAAGTAGGTCTATAATACTGAGTTTTAAGAGGATAAGAGAGACTTAGATGCTTAATTAGGTTAGGTTTGATTGCCTCTTGGTTGTGATCCATACATTGGGAAAGTCAGTAGAAACCAGGATTGGCAGTGTATTAGTAGTTTAAATGAATGAATTCAGCAGACCTAACTTTATTTGTAGAGTTATCTAGTGCTGACCACTTCAGTCACTTGTCCTTCTGACAAAACGTATCCCAAAGTTCAGGTTTTTTTGTTTGTTTGTTTGTTTTACAAGAGAAAGTGTGAAAATAGATAAAATAACTGCAAAATTTAAAAATGACTGTGCAGCTGTTACCTGGTGCAAGGCCAGGGCCATCTCAAAGGTCCCCACAGTGTCCATGTTGGCAGCGATGATGGGGATCCCTCTGTAGCTGCCCTTGGAGTTCCTGAAGGTGAAGCTCCTCATCAGGTCTACCTAGGAGAGCATGGGGGATGTAAACTTGGAATACACTGGCGACTTCAGTAAATCACGCGTAGAATGAAAACAATAGCTCTCTACCTCACTCCGAGACTTGAGTGTGCTCCTCTTCGGCCGCAGAAGCACATCCTTGAAGTCGAGCTTGATGTCATTCTCAATGCGAGGCATGCTGGCAACAGGTTGGGCCGCAACTGTGAAAAAAGAGGAAACGGTGTTTATCCTGGAATGTGAATGTGTCAGCGAGAGAGGGGAGGTCAAAGGTCAGAATGGTGCTTTGAATTGTCTCTCTCACTCTATGTTAAAACCCCCACCCAACCCATATAAACACACACATACACACTCATACACACACAACTTATCAAAGCATGGAGTCATACAAATTCACACGGTCATGAACAAGCTGCAGCCTTGCATGGAATAAGGGTCACTCCACCACAAAAAAAAAAAAAAAGATTTTAAACCAACGACAATGTAATTACCATTATGTCCAACTGTAACAACGCCATCTGCTTGAAAACACCATACTACTAATGCTATTTACTTTAAGCGCTGTACAGAGATGAGAAAATCATTGCTTTAGCGTATTTTTCAGCTCGACACATATGTTAGCAGACGTTAGCAAACATGTCCTGTCAAAACTCAAGGTTATAGCGTTAGGTTAGCGGCTGGCTAGCTTGGTAAAATCTTAAAGCCAAGCATACTCGTTCAGCAGAGACGTAAAATAATGTTTTATGTTCGGAGAATGATAGAAAGCTTTTTACCTTTAGGGATGTATGACAGCGTTTATCTGGAGTGCAGCTCCCTCTGATTGAATCCGAGCCGGGAGGTTTTACAGGGGCGGACCTGACTACAAGCCCTGCTTTTGTAGTTTTTGCGCGGCTTCATTCCGACCGTTACAAGCTCATAAAAACTACAAAGAACACGGCTCGATTTACGTCAACGCGCTGATGTCGTAAAGATAAATTCACTCTTTCAAAAACCTTCTCCGTTAATTACGGTGGAACTATATGTGGGTCATTTTAAGAAAGATTTTTAATTTGAGACGTGTTTAATTTGTGAGGGCAACGGCACAAAACCGTCGTTCGGAAATTAAAAAAAAAAGAAAGAAAGAAAGAAAGAAAGAAAAGAAAAGAAAAGAAAAGAAAAAAAAGAAAAAAGTAGCGGAACCTTTGAGATGCAGCCAAAGTGACGGCGGAAGTCCTTAAGACACACAGGAACTCCCATTGAATTTTTTATTTTTTGGGGGGAGAAAGGAAGAAATATCAGATTTCCCAGCCAAGTTAGGGCATTCAAATATTGTTCAACCTGCCGCTGGATAAGCCATTAATTCATAAAACACATTAACACGGCGGAGTAACTTCAGTGAATGTGGTGAGGAGCAGAGGAAAGCCAGCATGCTGATAAAAGTGAAGGTAGGGAAAGCCAAGCCACCGTCTGTGTGCTTCAGCCAACCATTTTAACAGTGCAAGCAATATCCAAAACGAGACTGAGAGCTTGTAAATGCTAATAGATGTCAGTTTGTTTAATACTAGAACACATTTTGTCCCTTCATTCACAGACCCTCACTGGCAAGGAGATAGAGATTGACATAGAGCCCACAGATAAGGTATATTTCTGGGAAAACAATCTGATTTTATTGTCCTGTGTTGATGATAACCTCAGGGTCAGTGTGTGTGTGTGTGTGTGTGTGTGTGTGTGTGTGTGTGAATGTGACATGTTGTGTGTGTTTCCATGCAGGTGGAGCGGATTAAAGAGAGGGTGGAGGAGAAAGAGGGGATCCCTCCCCAGCAGCAGAGGCTCATCTACAGTGGAAAACAAATGTAAGGCTCAAATACTGCACATAGATATAAATTTAGGAAGTGCATATAGTAAGCCTCATCTTCTATAAAAAGTGTTATATCTTAATGCTGTTGCTATAATTTTAGTGCACACTTTTAACTGCATTGTGCTAATGCTGTTTTGATAAATTGGAGTGGGAATTTGGATTAAATCTGAGTCCGTTTGTCACTGATTTATTATGTATATATGTTGTATTTTATCTACCAAGTTATTGCACATTACGGTGTATTTTAACCGCCCTGTTACCTTCAACTTTAGGAACTTTTTTATCAGTTGGGGTCAATTTGACATCGGTAATCTAAACCTCCAGGAAAATATTATAATAATAATTGTTACCTAAGGTTATGTGTCAAGTGCCTTGTGTTTCTTGTTGACTACCAGGTGTCAAATTGACTCACAATGTGCACATGATTTTGAAAACAAATCATTTTAATTTTGTGTTTATCCAGTTGTCCCCATTAAATTTGAAGAGCAAAGCAACAAAAAATTATGTTATCTGTGTACATGGAGTATTACACGGCTTTATTGCTTATCAGCACAGGAAACGCGTATCACAAGCTCTCATCCGGCATGTTTCCCCTCTCTACTCTGTTCTCAGGAACGATGAGAAAACGGCAGCAGACTATAAGATCCAGGGCGGCTCCGTCCTCCATCTGGTCCTCGCTCTCCGAGGAGGAGGTGGAGGAGGACAGTCCCTCGGCCGTCCCAGAAGCCTCTGCTCCAAGCCCGTGCTGTAGCCGTCATGACCAAACTTGCCTTAGCATTCGCCTACATCGATTGGAAACACTGCAGCTACAGCCATCAGCTGGCCTGCCGGGTCGCCTGGCTGCACTGTAGGCAACACAGGGCCGTCGAAAGGAGTTTGATCAGGTTTTACTCACAGCAGCCAGGTTGCCGCCCCTCCCCTCGAGCCAATGTCGTGTTGGCTGTAAATGTGTGACACTTCCCTCCCTCTCTATAACATTGTGTTTACAGCCTTTTCCACACCGAGAAACGTCACATGCTAAAGTTGGGCTGGCAGAAAATACAAAGTCACTCACAACTCGAAACAAATCAGCGGCTTTGAGGTGGCACTCCAGAGCTAAGGTGGCTGTCACTGAGAGCTGTGATGTTCAAGTCAAAGCTGTGTTTTTCCCACAGAGGTGGTCTTTGTTCCACTGGCTCACAGTGGAGCAGAGACGAAACAGCACCGAGATGCTTTAGGGAAACATGCAGTCTTTGCCCTTTGACACAGATTCCAGTTCAGTTTTTATGTTCCTGCTGCTGTGGCACATCATGAGACCAAGGTTGTGTTTCATTCTCCTCTTCAAGTTGCCCCTGTTTTCTTTTTTCTTTTTTTTATCTTCTCTAGATAATTATCTTTGACCTCTGGGTATATCAGCTTATATCACAAGTCATTTTCTCTTGTCCCATACCCAGATTTGTGAAAAAGTTAAGGGCATGTTCAACAGGATTTACAGCTATCTATATCTATAAAACAATCAAATGCATTGCAAAGTGGGGAAAACCTCATCCCGCTAAGTTTGAATCATGTAACTTTACTATTTGCTTCGTTTTAAAAGCTGCGTAGCTGAATAAATGCTGAGCTCATAATGTGTCGTATGGCATCATTTCGTTTGAATCCCAGCTTGCAGGCCGCTGTGCTCTGCCGGCATCACTTCAGTATTGTGAGGTGACAAGGAATGTGCCCTGTGTAAATCTCTGAAAACGTAGTGCTAAGTGATTTTTTTCCTTTTCTTTTCATTGTGAGATAAGCAACTGTTCATTTCAACATCTGTAAATGCTGTTAAACTAGCACCAATATCCCCTACGTCCCTCCAGAGATTTTAAGTTGACGGTGTGTACAAGAGTATGTGAAAATGTTTGAAACTGACTAATGCTGTGGATTACTGTGTCAGTGGAATAAACTTAATAATGATCAATGTGTCACTCCTGCTCCTCTCGCTCAAGATGGACAAAGGCTGAACAAAAGGTGCGGTTCACTTAAGTGTATTTTTATTCTTGTCACACACTCATCACCAATATGTACAGTTACATTTTTGACACAAAAATAGACAAAGATATACCAGTCCAAAGAGCTCTCAGTGTGGTAAATCTGTAGCAATAGACTGCAAAAGGCAAAGTGAGAGCCAGAAATTGTTTTCAAAGTAACATTCAGATCTGGCCAGCTTCTCTTAGTGCTGTGATATAGTTTTGCAAATTGTAGAAATTCTCAGATTATGCAACATTAAGCATAATAGCTGTTAAAATAATACTCATGTCAGTATTTCAATGCTAGACACTCTGCAGCTTCCATTGATAGTGATGGCTTGTTTTGGTCTACCAGAGAAACGGGTTACAGCGTATCAGGAAAGCTGGAGCAGCACGAAAGCAGGGCACACTGAGAAAACCAGCAATCCCACAGACCAAAACGTAATCTGTCATTCATGCATCTTTTGTCTTCTACTGAAGTTGTGCTGAACATGTTACAGTATGTACAGTTTACATCGCCATATAGCACAGAGTTGCAGCATTTGATTTCTGAGGTCAAAAGACTCGGGGCCTCATTTATACAAGGCTCTTCTGCACGGATTTAACATTTCAGGTAAAATAGGGGCCAAAATAAAGCTGATAATAAGAAAAATCAGTGCTTATCACAACCATTCTGTCGTATACAAAGTTAAAACTCATTTCTGTGTTACTGAAGTGAATTCCATAAGGGTTTAGCACTTAATTTCAAATAGTCAAGATGGAATTAAAGATATTTATATATATATATATGTATGTTTTATAAATGAGGCCCTAAATTACAAATGCAAACATACATTTGTCAGTGGTTTTTATTTACTAAGACACAATGTACAGACTCTCATGACATCTGTGTATATACATGAACCGTACAGGCACAAAACACATTGTACTTGTGGAGACATCCAAAACACCCTGTTCCCCTTACACGTTTAACTACGGCGACCTATACAATACTGGCCTGACTCTATTGATACATTCACGACAATTTCACGTGCATCTCTGCCTATGTCTGTCATTCTCTCTAGGTGTTGATTTTTTTTTTTTTTTAAATTTTTTGGATCATATGTAAGATTAAGACTATCTCCTGAGGAATGGATCTCTAAAAGCACCAGTAAAACATGTTAGCACTAGCAGACTGGACTGCCAAGGAGCAATCTGTTGAGTTGATATGGTCTGGAGGTTTTTGGCAGTGTGTGTAAGGAGAAGGCAGTGGGGATGCCCTGAGAAGCTCGTAGGTTAAAGTACAGAGAAAAAAAAACTGAAGACATGCGTGTGTGCAGAGGTGCTGTTACTATAATAGGCCACTCCGATATCAATAATACAAACCTACACGCTACATAACTACACCAGACAACATAGATGGAATGGGTTTATTCAGGGGTTCAAGCTCAGTTTTTGCTGTTGTCTGTCCTAATACTGCACTAAAATCTCTTCTCGTGATCGATTTGAATCAAAAAAATATTTATTAATGTAAAACTCTCACGTCCAGACCCCTAAATAAAGCACAACCCGACTCCTTTAATATTTAAACACACATCAGATAGATGAGCTACCAAAAAATAGCTTTTCTGACATTGACTTACTGAGACATCACTACACACTGCAAAAAAAAAAAAATCTCCATCTTAACAAGTCATTTCGTCTCATATTTGTGCTTCAAATCTTCAACTAAGTGTCCAATCTGCCGCGTTTCAACATATCAATGCTTGTTCCTAGAAAAACACCTGAAACAATTGAAACTGCATTGGAAAAACAAGAATTTACAACTGATTGAGACTAAATGAGATTCTTAAGATTGAGTTTTTTTTGCAGTGTAAACACCGACTCCACAGACTTGACTTGTACTTGTACTTGAAACGATAATGAGCCCCGTCTTCATCTGTTTTCCCACAGGCATTCATGTGTCGGTGTAGGCATTTGCTGAAGAGGGGTGCACAATGGTAACAATGTAAAATGTGAAAACTATCATGTCTAACCTATTTACTCTTCCCAGCAGTCCATGCTCACATTGGATTGTCTGTTTCAGTGGGTTATTTATGTCTGTAGTGTCCATTTTACCAGAATCCACTGAGAGATTTTTTTTTTTTTCAAATGACACTTCTTGTATTTTTTTTTTTTTTAAAACTAAAATCTATTCCAAAGTATCAGGATAACTCATCTTTCAGCAGCAGTGATAGTACAGAACACATCCTAATTAAGGCAATTAAGGACTGATTGTGCACCATTTAACAAAAATAGTTATGAATATAAAGTATCTGACAGGTGCATAACCAGATCGCACAACGGCTTTGACTTGCACACCTCTGCAGCTGCAAGAGTACAAAAAAAAAAAAAAAAAAAAAAAAAAAAAAATCCAAACATAATTGATGCTGAATAGAAAAAAGTCAAAAAGTCAAACAATTAACATGATAAAACTAAAATAATAACAAAAGCAAATGATATAAACAATTATCACAATTTTTAAAAAAACACATTTCGGAATCACAGTCACGTTTCGAAACAACAGTCGGTATTTAGTGTATTTGACGACATGAAATGACTTGATCTGAATGTGATTTTTGTTTAAAGAATCAAAAAAACAAAACAAAAAAATACAGCTTTGGTGTGTTGAATGCATGACAAAGAAAATTTTTACAATGTGGCAGCAAACCAAACAACAACAACATCAATGACAACAACAAAAATGTTTGTGCATCCATCACGGTACATTTAGAGTCTCTTGATAGTAAAAACAAAACAAAACAAAACGCTAATAAAATGCTGCTCTTACAGTAGGAGTGTGCAGGGAGTGTGTGGAGGGAGAGAGAAGGATGATGGTGAATAATGGAGGATGAGGAGAAGATGGAAAAAGGCGTCTGTATGTGTGTGTGTGTGTGTGTGTGTGTGTGTGTGTGTGTGTGTGTGGAGGAGCTGAACCTATTTAATCATTCTCCACTGCATCTTTGAAAGACCCCAGGAAGGTGTCCGGGGTCTGCTATCACCTAGTTATCTCATGCTATATTTGGCACAGAAATTCGTAGTCGATGCAATGTCAAAAAGCAAATAAAAATGTAAAGAAAACAAAATAATAAAACGTGGGGGCACAAAAAGTGTTGATCAGTAAATGTGCGACTAAGTCAGGGAGGGTGTAGGTGTGTGTATGCGTGCGTGTGTGCGCCCACACGTGTGTCTGCATATGTCTGTTTAGGGTTTTTCTTTCCTTCCGGGACAGGCGCAGGTGGGAGACGAAGGCGTGTGTTTTAGCAGTCCGCTGACTTTTGCGTGTCTCCGTCCTCCTTGGACAGAGGGGACCGGGCCTCCTTCATTTCCTCGCCTTCCTCTCCGCTCCCGTCGGAGCTATCGCCGCTCTCGGCCGGGTACACCACCACGCAAAACTTCTGGCCCAAGTACGTCATCTTGTCTGGAACAGGAAAGAGACAGACAGCGGGATTCAGTCTCCAAAAGCCTCATAAAATAATTTGAGAACACAATTAAAATAGTTTAAAGGCCCAATGGGCAAATTTCCCTCACATAGCCATTAAAGGACTGCTTTTGAAATCCACACTGACACCTAGTGGCATGAAGTAGTGGAGCCTCTCTATTCCCAGTCCATTTCTAATCCCCATAGCAGTGCGCTCAGTCACTTTCTAAATTAGGATGACCCACACTATTTCTAATAAAACAACCTTTTTCTAAACCCTCAAGACAATTTGAACTGTCATCTTCATCATCATCATTTCAATCGCTAGGACATGTGGTACAAAAATGTATGAGTGATAATTTTAACATTACGTTTCAATCAGAACATTGCATTTATTTGCCAATGTTCAAGTATGACAATATAATAAATGATATGATAACAAGAGCAAATCAAAATATCTCTTCATATTAGGGACTCTAAGGCAAAATCACTTCAAATGGAAGACTGAACATGAAAAAATTAGAAAGCGTTATGTTGTCATCTAAAAAGGTTGAAAGCCACTGTTACAAAGGCAGCCCTGGCACAGAAATGCGATCTATAAGGCGGCCTGTGTTAAGTCAACCTACCGACGAAGGCATCAAAGCACTGGGGCTTGTTGTCCCAGTAGACTCCCAGGAAGTAGACGGGCACGCCAGTCAGCATGATGGCCAGGCCGATGCCGCACACCACGGGCTCAGAGTAGAGGGAGAAGATGAGCAGGAAGGCCCAGAACAAGAGGTAAATGACCGGCCAGATCAGGCTGATCTGGAGGAGAGAAGGAAGAGAGGAGAGGTTCAGTACACACAGTCAGGTCTACGGCTATTACAGAAAACAGGTTTTTCCTAGTTTTGGCCTGGATCTTGCAGCCTGGGGTGTTATTTAAATGATGGTGATGGTACTTCTTGCTATTTCACCAGCACTTTCAATTAATTTCAATTCCACCCTGGCAGCCCTTTGGGGAAGCAGCCATTGTTAATGCAAGGGAGGAGGGCGGGGCCACCAATACCACCAGCCAATCAGCAGCCACATTGGTGCAAAAGGAACCTTGGAAAAGACATAACTTAAAATAATTCACAGATTTTTTCATATAAATGTCTTACCCTGCACTAAAAAACATATTCGGTGTTAAAAACCTTGTTTTCAGAAGCAAAAGTGGGCTGATCTGTTTTATTCTGCCATGTTTCAACATATTTATACTTTTCCCAGAAAAAAACCCACTGAAACAAGTGAAACTGCATTGGAAACAAGTGTCAGATTTTTCCACTTGTTTTTTTTTAAACAGAAATTTAACCCTGAATATGAGGCAAAATGGCCTTTTGAGATGGAGATTTTTGCAGCGTGACAGTTCATCGTGTGATTAGATGGACGGGGTTCTCACTTGAAACAAATTCATGTGGTTTCGGATCCGCTGTCAGTCACGTGTAAGGATAAATTGTCATCTAATTTCCTGTGATTGTCTCCATTTTCTGGCACTAATTGTTTTGTCCTACGTGGTAAACCCCCACCAAGGCAACTGAAACCAATATATATTGTATGACTGTTATTTGACCTGTGTGTGGTGTGTGTGTGTGTGTATATTGAGATAAAGCTTTGCTATCAGGTTGTTACGCCCCCTTCTACAGCAGAGTGTATTGTCTCTCCACAAACTCTGCCCAACTGAGCTGACAGGATACAGCTGATAAAGATACATTGGGCCTTCATTTGAGACGTGCCCATGCATACTGTACATAAGGCAAAAATACAGAGCCAATGTCAACAGGATCTCTGTGCAAACACACCTTGATTGGCCGGTGCATGTCAGGCTGCTTAATGCGTAGGACGATCTGCCCGGCGACGGTGACTCCGTAGAAGAGGTAGTTGATGAAGCCCACGTAGTTGATGAGAGTGTACATGTCGCTGGTGCACAGCATCAGCAGGGTGGACAAACACTGCGTGGGCAAAGAAAAAGAGAGCTGTTTCCTTTGCGTCCTAGCCCATTTTAACATAAAAAATGTTACACACAAAGGAGCTATATCGTATTGTGTATTTGAAATACTTGGAATTTTAAAAAAAGAGTTGTTTCAGGCGAAGTTAGATGGTGAACGGTAATGAGTGAACACATTTATCCTTCCAGAGTTGGTGTAAGTTTATTTTTTCAATTTAATGGAGCTAGGCTAATGAACTCCATAGATTTCAAGTCTTTATGCTAAGCTAAAACAAAGTGCTACCCATAGGAATCAAACCACTGGATGTAGAGAGGTGAAAATGGTATCTAACATCTTAGAAAAAGTTGTTGTTTTTTTTTTGCCCAAAATGTTGGAGTATTCATTTAACCAATGCAACCTCAGCTGTGCATGAATGGGAAGCAGGTAAGATTAAGATGAGAAAGATGCAGAAATAAAAGAGTGCAAGTGCGAGGGCAGGTGTTGCACTCACAGTGAAGAGCAGAGCCGGGATGGGAGTGCAGCGTTTCACATGAATCATCGCCAGCAGACTGGGGAGGTGGCCCTCTCTGGCTCCAGCGAAGAACAACCTGTGAGACACAGAGAGACAGAGCGTCGGTCAGGACCAGTAAATAATGTTAAGTTTGACAGCACCTGTTACATATCATGCGAATAAACATCACTGACCTGAACTGAGGTCAAGAAACAGAGATGAAATGTCAAGATGGAGCGGCTTACATTTACATATCACAAAATAAAAGATCAATCCTTGAATGTGGGATGACTCAATCACAGTTGTTTCCCGTGCAATTTCACTTGATTCAGGTCCGGAAGCACATCGGATTAGCATCGGAAACAAGTGGGATTATCTCATTCCACTGGCAGATTTTTTTTTCACTTGTTTGAATATTCTAATACAGATTATGGAACTAAATGACTTGTAATAATGGAGCTTTTTGCAGTGCATGCATACATCTCTTTGGAAACAAGACAGTCAGAGTAGAATGAGATATTGACGGAGAAGGAGTCAAGTTTAAGACGACGATGGCAGGGAGGAAAAACAGATTACAAATGAAATGGAAACTGGAGCCACAGATCAGTAAAATGAGCACCAATCAGCACTAAAGGGACTTAAATCCAGTCCAGGGTAGCGCTTACGTTACACTCAATTTGAACTCTGCTGGTGCCACTCAAGTCCATCTGGCACTCCGAACACCGAGAGTAATCTGGAACTACGTTTCGACCGAGGTGCGGAGGTTGTTAGTGATCCGACTAACCGTGAAGAGGTGAAGAGGGAACCGTTGACTCCTCCGAAGGTGGAGAGAGCCACAGAGATGGGCATGATCCACGCCATGACTCCCAGCAGCTTCTCTCCAAACGTCTGGGATGGAGAGGGATGGGACGATGGAGGTTAGAGGTTGAATGAGACGGGGGCAGGAATGGGGAGGGGAGCATGGGAGACACACAGTTACAAGCTCAGTTCATCAAAACATGTTTTGTTTTGTTTTTTAGTGTGTTTACAATGATAAGGCAATGTGGTTATGGTAATAAATGCACTAAACGGTTTATGGTGTGCAAATGCATTCAGTAATGATGACATCTGTTGAGCATTAAGCAGCTGAGACCATCAGAGGGCGACAGAGTCAATCTGATTTGAGGGAGTGTGTACGAGTGATATCACAGGGCTCCCCTGCGTCACTCTGTGTGTGAGGTGCTACTCACCACGGCAACGGCATTTGACGCAAGCAGCTCCTGGGGACTCATGGCCGTGACGTAGGCGATGTTGGCGAAGACGTAAACGAAGGTCACCAAGGGGATGGAGATGAAGATGGCGCGAGGAAGATTCCTGCACATGACAAAACAGTTAGGAGATGGAACTGGGGAAAGTTAAAGGCAGAGGGGGAGGGGCTTAAAGTAGGATATTAAAAATGGTGCCTTAGAGGAGGGGTATTAATGGATATCAAAGTTATTAAAAAGGCATGGAAATTAAATTGATAGGGGATATAAAAAAGGTATTCAGAAAAGGTAGAGGAAATGAAGAAATAAATCATTTTATGTACCTAGAGACGTTTCTAGGTCAGTGGCGAGACGTTAGGAATTAATAGGCACTGAGAATATCTCCCATGCTAAGTTAAATAAAAATCAGAAAGATTTAACAAAATGAACTGGATCAGGGATTAAAGTGGCTGGCTTAGCTGGTATGGCACGGCTAATCACTCTGAAATAGCTCGTGGCAGCTTTCAAAACAACTATTTTCCTGTGGCATTCAGTCGTGTTTCCTTTGCCATTCAAAACTATGGCTGGATAATTTCATTAATATCGGCTTTACTGGAAAGTTTTCGCATCACACAGTCCAATCAAAGCTTTTCCAAAGCTGTTTCTGATGGCAGCGCTACCAGTATGCAACAGACGCAAAAGTGTCTTACACATAGGGGTCCACCAGCTCCTCTGTGACGTAGTTGAGGAAGTTCCACCCTCCGTAGGCGAAGGAGCCTTGTAGGAAGGCCAAGGCTATCAACCCAACATCATATTCTTGGAAGGGCTCGAAGGCATTGGCTGGCTCCAACCAGTAATACTCTCCTGTGGACAAAAACGAAGATAATGCAGAGATGTTGCTTTTCTAGGCAGTGAATGTTTTGCATCTTATTCAACTTTTCTGATGTCATTGAGGGGTCAGCATTATGCTTGCTAATTGAGGAGAAGTGTAAGGGAAAATCGGACTTTCAGGGGTTAATGCATTCCTTGCTACACTGCAGGAATACGTATTAGTAAGGTGACTTGAAGCGTACACGCATGGCATATGAATGAATGAAAAGCTGCGCGTGTTTTTCGATGACAGAGGGAAGACAGAAAGAGACAGCATGGTTAAATTACACAGACAATCGGACGGAGTGAGCGCAGCGAAACCCATCTTCTTCCATTTTCCTTTAACCATTGTGCTCCTTTTTTTTTATTCTTCGCTGTGGCCCTGATGCAAAATTCCAGGACTTTGTGGGAATATGTCTGAATGCCTCTGTGCCCTAAAAATTTTGTTAATGTTGTTTTTGTAGAGGGGGCGGACAAAATGTTTTCCACCACAGCTGGTTTGCTGTGGAGAGACATGGCTCATGCAACGAATATGCAACACATCTTGTAAAGTCGAATCTGGTAAATTCCTGTGAAATTCCCAGAAATACCCCGACTTCTTGAGAAAAATTAGGAAATTCCCTCGTATGATACACTTATGTGTCACGCTACTGTGATATTCCAGAGGCAGCAACAACAAGTTGTGACTCTCTCCTTTTGTTCTCTCTCCCTCTTCAGTAAAATCTCTTATTTCCTGAAATCCCATGACGACACATGCTTCCAGAGGGCATTAAAGCGTCTCTCTCACACTGTGTTTCATATTGGCCTCACTCTCCCATCTCTCCCATCAAATCATCCGTTGTACTCTTCATTATCTTCAAATGCCCACACAAAAATCCCCTTTTGCTTTTGATGTGTACATAGATTATTATCCAAGAGGCCCCCCTCCAGTCTCTATGGCCCCTGTAATAACTGGCCCTCAGTCATGTTGTTACTGCAAACCCACAGAGGCGTGCTGATATAAAAACCACATTAGTGATGTGAGTTTAAAGCAGGGGACCCCAGCCAGGATAGCAACTCCATGACCCCTACAGCATCCATGCAGCGTCTCTATACCGTCCGGAGTGACTGAAAATGTCCCCAGTGACCGTGTCCGTGTGTGTGTCATCCCCGTCTCATTTCACTTCCTCTCACAGATGGACAGAGAGACCACCACACACAGATGGGCGTGAATGTACTATGGATGTTTGCACACATACACACATACACACGCGCAAGCAGCACAGATGGCATTTTGCATGGCCTACCCTTGCAGATCTGCACGATGCCCATGATGATGATGAGGGCCAGAGCCAGCAGCTTGCCGGCAGTGAAGATGTCCTGGACCCTGGTGGCCCACCTGACGCTGGAGCAGTTCACCCACGTCAGCAGCACTACACAGACACACACACAGGAAAACACAGGGTTAGCATTTAGTACACAGGAGTATCTACGTCCTGGTATGCCTGCTGCTGCACTGGCAATGCTTATGAAATGATGATGTGGTTTTTGAACTGTGTGGGGAAATGCACAGAATTTGGCAAAATAATCACAGAAACTCAGATCGTATCGTATTGTATCATATCATATTATATTGTATTGTATTGTATCGTATTGTTATGTATTGTATTGTATCGTATCATATCGTATTACATTGTAATGTATTGTTAGGTATTGTATCATATTGTATCTTATCGTATCATATCGTATGGTATTGTTACGTATTGTATCGTATTGTATTGCATCGTATCGTATCGTATCGTATCGTATCGTATCGTATCGTATCATGACATTTTGTATCATATCTAACTTTACTGGATCAAATTAAATTAAAATTAACCTGAAGATGATTTTCAGAGAATGCTGAATTGAAGTAAACTGAACTATTGTAAAAAGATTTTGAATTAAAACTGAAATGAATTAAATTAAATTAAATTAAACTGAAAAAAAAATGGAAAAGGGAAACCCTTGTCTACATTGTCTACAACAAG
>OMLB01057322.1:0-24211 GCA_900302555.1 Myripristis jacobus
TACTGTATATCTACTGTATAATGGGTCTGAGGAAAGATTTTTTGATACTTCCTCCAAAGTATATAAAGCTGTAGTGCATTATAGATGCCAGAGGCAGCAGGCAGATGGTTTAAGATTTATTGTTTTATTGTCATAGCAACCAGTGCGCAGAATTTAATTTTGTTGTGAGCTCGGTATTAGAAAAATTGCACAACAGGAATAAGTAGTCTGAGGTGCACAAATACACACACACACACACACATACACACACACACACACACGTAACAATTATGGTTACTATTATGAGTTCAAATATGACAGCGATGATAGTAGTAGTAGAAATGCTCTCATCAGATATCTGTGTGTTTAATCAGTCCTCTGTTAAACCAAGTAATGGGTGTTTTTGATCCTGCAAACTTCCTCTTCCAATTGGATTATTGACTTCTAATTATGGAGTTCTTCTATTCTTTCCCCCTTAAAAGTGGAGGAAATAGTGGTGTCCAGGATGACACTTTCTCCAACACTGCTTTCACAGTCTGTCTACTGATGGATGGGGCAGGAGGTCACCCTCCTCTGTCCTGAAATCCACCAGTGATCCATCTCCTCTTTGTTTTTTTCCCCCCCTTGTTTCACTTTGAGCTGTAGCTGTCAAATATCTTTCATGTAGGAGGGTGTTTTGTTGTCCTTTATAATCCCTATGAGGATGGTGCCATCAGTGAATTTAATATATATGTATGGGGTGAGACACAGATGATTGCTTGTTGGGGTGGAGCTCACAGCCTGACCACCTGCCATCTTTCAAAAGGGGATCCAGTATCTTATAGCAGAATCTATAAGATCTTATAGTAAAATATGCACGGATCTGTTTGTCCTATAGTGCTTGCAGAACAGGTTATTGAACCAGACTATTATCATTATGACAACCTTCAGAGTAACTGCTGTATTTTGAATCACTGAATCAAAGATTATTTTTTGGCGTTAGTGCTTTATTTAACAGTCACAGTAGAGAAAGACAGGAAAGGCAGGCGAGAGAGAGGGGATGACATGCAGAACCCAGGATGCTGCCATCAGAACTCAGCCTCAACAAGTGGTACGCACTCTTATCTGGAGAGCTACCTCAGCACCCCAGAAGTATTTACAATTTCACATTTTTCTAAAACTGATTCAGCATTGTACTGTTTAAACTTCATCCTGGATAGATTGAGCATACTTGATCCTTCACATGTATGCATATATTGTTTACTAATGGATATCTAAAAATGCATAATGTGAATGTAGCCTAGTTTCTCCCATTTCTATTTAGAACCGAAGCAGTCAAGTGAAAGAAATGAAACATTTAGTTTTTCCATTTAGTTTGAATACAATAAGCGCAATGTATAAAATAACCATAATGAGTTTGGCAACTAAAAAGAATAATGAGTAAGAGCAATTAGTAATTATGAAAAATCAGAGAATTATTATCATTTCTGTAAAGCTAAGGCTGCAGGAAACCTCCAGCATGCAGTTATTTTTTTCTGTTGTTTTTAATGAGTTTAAACATGTAAACAAGTTAATTCACTGTGGTCTAACAATCATTCCAGTGAATTTCATTATATGATGTCAGTGCAACATCAAACATCCCAAATGTGCCTATATTTTAGATCTACCAATATAACTATTACAAAGGACTAAAATTATTGTATCTGTGTGCAGTTTCCTCGATATCTGGAAAGAGGGTAGACATGTCAGACAACCAAGAAATCCACAAATAAGCCGATACACAAGGTATGCTTGTGATTGGTGTATATGGGCATGGCACATAAGGTTGTTGCTATAAATAAGAATCTTTTCTGAGTCAACTTGGCTGAATTAATGAGGATTGGAAAAGCACGCTGGCTGTGTACCATTGTGAGTCATATCTTATATTACTGCATTGCCATGTTAACATGAACACATGAATGTCTGTATGTGTGTTTGAGAGGTGTCACCAGTGGTGCGGCCCTGTGCTGTAGCTGCTTCCTATCTCCTTAGATAATCAGCTTCACACCTCCCTCCTCTTCTTCCTCCTCCTTAGCTCTCTCTCTCGCTCCCTGTCTCTCATTCTGGTCCTTTCGCGTATCCATCTTCACAAACCGTGATGAGGGGAAGATGCCTCTGTCTAAATAAAGCTATGTGCTTATGCTCTGACCTAAATCTGTGGGTGTGTCTGCAAAGTGTGAAAGTCTGTTAGAAATGGAACTCTGGCAGTGACTAAAATTGGAAGTGAGAAGTAAGGGGCCAAAGCCTCGGTTTGATGTGTTCGCTTCTATTTAAAATGGAAAGCTTCAGAGATTGAAGGACATGAGATGCCCCTCTGCTTTTGTCTGTCCCTCAGATGTGTAGAATGGCTTCATCGCTGTCCAAGATCCCGCAGACATGCTTTTGCTGCAGAAGACTGACAACTTCAGATTTTTGAAGACACTGATACTGTATGAGATTATTCAGGAGAGAAAATAGCTCCATACACTTCACTTTTTTGTTAATCAGTCAACCATATATTACACTGTTTCCTCAAGGAAACACACTCATATAAAACCTATTAAACTGTAAAGTGTTTTTTTTGATGGTTGTGATAAATAGGACACAAAATAAGCTAGGGGGCTCAAACAAAACATTTGAAGGAGGGGAAATATAATCAACAAAATAATTTGGAACTATTACTCAGTCTATAAACCAGTTTAGAATTTTCTTGTAGTTTAATGCAGTGATTCTAATGCTAGATATAAATTTTGGAGCTTTAGAAGATGCCAGTGTCAGAATAGCGACCTTAATAAATATGGCAAAGTTTGGTTTTGTCTTGTGCCTTCTCATCTGTTTTTACTCTGTGTGAACTGTGGGACTCCACATGTGTACATGTTTTTTTTTCCATAAAATGTGATGAACACAGATGACAAAAATCAGGGATTAAATTTAGCAGTTCAAAAGTAAGTAATTCTATGATGAAATCAGGAACTTGTGGCTGATTTCACAGATGATGAGTCTTTACTCAAGCCAGAAGATGTTATTTGTACACCATTTGGATCACTGCTGCTTTAGCACTAATGAATGACAAATATTGTGAACCCTTTGCTTACATTTGTAACCAGTTACAAGCAAAACTATATAGGTCAGAACGTTTGAACTCCAACTAACAAATTCTGTCTAAGCTTATAACGATCCAATTGCAATATCATTTTGGTTCATACGCCTGGAGCTAAATGACAGAGAGCCAGAGTCCCCAGTGTAATTAACCAGAAGTTTGAGCTTATGACTCAGTCTGCATGTTTTTTGTCTGCCAGTTTTGCATAAAGCTGTGTGACAGCAGTGTACGATGGCTGCTGGCGGCTGGTGATTACGATACTGGAAAGGTGTAGGCAGCAAACCTGTATTTAGAATCAGCCCTGTGGCGGAGCCAAGGAAAACAATAGCTCTGTAAACTCCAGACAAGTTCTGCTCTTGTGGGAAATGAAAGGGGCATCATCTGAAACTTTTAGAGCTATTTCCTCGGTTGTTGTTGTTGTTATGCCATGATTGGTAGGGGGGGGTTGTTAGCCAGTGTTGTTGTGTGGGATGTAAGTAGATGCTGCCCTGGCAAAAGTAAAGGAGCTTTGTTGGGAAGTCTCAGCGGGTTGTTCCTGTAATCCTGGGGTGATTGCAGTCAGGGAATGAACGTCTGCTGGTAACTGACAGGCATCACTTTGTATCAGGAGGCTGATCACTCTGCGCTCCAGACCGCTGTGTCAATTAAGGGACAGCAGCGCAGGCAGGTGGAAAAGAGGACAGCCTCATTTTTGGGCTGCAGCAGACTGGAGATTGGCTTCGGATTGCTGCAGGCACTGACTCTATTCAGTCTCCTCTCGTTTTTTCTGGCTTACTCACCCATTCACAGGAGACAGGTGGATGGCAATGAGATTTCGTCTGTATCCGTACCCTGTCATCTAATGTATTAAAAGCATACAATGTAAAGCACCAAAAGCATGTCTTTTAAGCCAAATAAGTGGAATACTGCAGAATATTGTGAGCGCCCTGAGAGGAGGCATTAACGATCTGCAAGTTTGAAGCACACTAACAACAGACACCTAGAAGGATTAATAGTGCTGGGTAAAGGATTGGATAATAGTCTGGAATATGACTAGCAATGGCCAGGAGTGATAAATGTGCATTTTCATTTGTGTTGGTATGACCTGAGCCCAGGGTGTTCCTCTGAACCAGGCTGTTGACCTTTCCAGTCAAACTGGAACCCCAGTGATGCCTCACACACCCTTCTCTGGTGGTGGTTCAGTTTAGATATACCACAGCGTCCTTGCTTTCTGAATAAACCTCCAGAAACTATCTTGTTGCATAAGGTGGGAAGTTGCAGATAATTTTATTAATCATCTCACACAGTCTGGTGATAATTTAAGGCAAATATATGCAGTTAACTCATGAATGGATATTTATAGTTGAAGGGGAGTGTGTTGGGAATAAAGTTTCAGAAATATGCGAACACATGAAAAAAAGATGAGAGATCATGTGGATTTGAGAGAACATATTGGCTGCTGACTGCAAGCAGACGTAATCACTGGCGTGGAGATGACCTAATTTAAGCCCAGTGTGTCTGCTGGACATTTGATGAATTCTATAATGGATGGCTGGTTTGGATGGAAAGTGCACGGGGCAGGCTAATCCTCAGAGGTCCCTCTGACATTCTCAGCAAGAGAGACAGAAGGAGAGAGTAGAAGGAGAGGAGAGAGGGAAAGAGGGGAAAGATGGCAACAAGGGAAATTGCTCTTTACTCGATCCTTGGATGGAAAAAAGTGGGTTTTTTTTTTTAATTCCACTGTCCAATTTCTGTTGCCTTCTAAGTAAGATGAACAGTCACAGCAAGAAGTTTTAACTCAAGTTGTGAGAACACGAAATGGAAACTTCCCGAATTGGTTTTTGTATCCTTTTGGGATTGCATTGTGCTTTAGAAAGATGGTCATTTATTGCCACAGCTCCATTTTGCTTCTCAATACAATAAGACTCAAAACTGAGGCTGGAAAGAGGCTTTCAGAGCCAGTATTTTATTGAAGATGAATTTCTAGTTCAGGCGGGAAACGCACTGGAGCAAAATCAGAAAAAAAAACTGCTTTGTTGAAGAACATTGAAGCTAATAGCGGTGCAACGAAATGCCAAGCCAACTGATGAAACTTGAAAGGCAACTTGAAGTCTGTCTGAGGAGGAAGCAAGCACACATGATGGAGGCTGAATCCACCAGGATACTCAGCAAATGCAGTACTGAAATGGCAATTCTCAGAGATCATCATGCACTTTCAGTCTTTAACTTATTCAGATCCCTGTCACCATCTCCATGTGCTTCTTTGAGGAAATGGCAGTATGCACTTTTAATTAAATCTACTCACTTGATAGTACTTCATGTAAATTGTGCCTTGGGTACACAGGGGTTCATATTTGATAATTAAAGTAGCCCTGTGGGAGAGATAGAGAGTACTGGGCTTGAAATCAGGAAGCGTTGCATGGGTCTATCCAGAAAGGCAAGTCGGTTGGTCAGTCAAGCTTGGCATACGCAAAATGTATGAACACATTGCTCTCTGATGGAGGTTCATTAAATTAGAATGAAATGAGAAATCTGAGGTGTATGATTGCACGATAGCTGCATTTGCACTGGATTGTAAGCATTGCTTACACTGGAAAGATCCCAGTTTTTCACTGATGAAGCAAAGTCTGGCTGTCAATTCATCTAAGAAAATGCCAAAATGCCATAAAAATAATCTTTAAAATGTATTCAGTAACATCCCAGGATTTTTGAAATTTCTGGCCTCTCACTGGTGTTATGTAATAAGGTATAAAAATCACAGGTGTAAAATTATACAATGAGATGCAATATGAAATCGAACTACTCTCAAATATCAAGTATGACCCAACCAAAATCTTCTTTTTGTTGTTGTTGTTGTTGACGTTTTTTTGTTCTGCTTTGTTTTGTTTAGCAATCAATTTTCTTTTTCCATTTTTTCCACAAGTAAGAAAAAATAGATTTTCACACAACATAGGCAAGCACTACTTGTTCATAAATATTTCTGGATTATAGATGTATTACCTAGTATTGGTATCATTCAGTAGCTGAAGCATGCAGCTTTATCCACACGATGCAGTGTTCTATAAGTGAATGCACAATTGTTTTGGGTCTGCAGGCCCAAAAGAAATCCAGGTGAGCCTGTGCCAAACTGCTGAAAGGAAGAGACATTTTGAGCATCACTTAATTGACAGTTTGGCATGCCATTAGTTTTATTAGCTCGGCCTAATAGCTGCTTCTCAGTGCAGTATGGCATGTCTCACATTTTGGCAGTTTGTTTCCTCCAAAGAAGCTTTTTTTTTCCACAGACGGCACAAGAGAAGATGGCAAGTGGCTAACATGAGTTACTGTCTATGCCAACATAATTTCATACTCTACACGCACATGTACAAATGAGTTGGCTGTGCTGATCCCTTTTTTAATTTTGTTTTTTTGCAAAGATCGCACGATTGGCAATGATTTCTACAGAGTTGAAGCCCATATTCTAAAGTCCATGTGTTTGTTTATGTATATTGCAACACTGTAATCGGGCACCACTGTGGTATGGTAGTAGAAGTACTGTTGTGGTTTAAGTTTTATTGTTGCGATTGTTGAAGAGAGCCTTGTTATATGCCCCATTTAGTTTATAGTTTCAATTACGTCTTCTCGCTGGTGTTTGTTTCATTCCTTTAATTTTATTTGAACCGCAAAAGTTATAAAATAAAGGGGAAGAAATGGTGAAAATGATTGATTTCATTTACAACTGAAGAAAGCCTGAAAAGCCGTCCAATTTTGTGACATAAATTAGACGACCAATGACAAATAACATCCAGTATGATATGAAATAATAATAATCATTTGAACAATTTTTGTGGTTAAAAGCAACACTGTCGCCACAGCCAAGGCCAGAGGGGAAAGCTGGCAGAGAATTGCAAATTGTGTAAATGCTTAAGTTAATGCATTTTATCTTAATACTCAATACACTCTCACTAATGTTCCACATTTTATTCATCACGTAATAGCTGTGTATTCTGGAGACCTTCAATAGTAAACTCGATTTTCCTACAGAGTATTTGAAATACCAACAGAGAAAGCAATCACACCAATGTTTATGCATAAAACTACCCACAAGAGACCGTCTGTCACTATCCTGCAATTAAGGCATAAATGGGTAATGACTTACAATATATCAGATTATCATGATAGCTCATAATATGATGGGGGGGTTGGCAACTGTAATGATTAGTAAATTCTATCTTAAAACACACTTCTTTAGCTTTACCTATATCTGTCCCCAGCTCTCTCATTCTATCCCAACCATGTGTGTGTGTATATTAGCGTATGTATGTGTACATTTGATTTCATTTTATCAAAGTGCTTTTCACTGAAATTATCTTGATTGAAAATCAGCGCTGGTAAATACCCCACGTGGATTTTTCTCAAAATGACTGGTGTTAGTTGTAATCGCAGCTTTGTCAAGCACACTTGGAAGACAATTATGAAATGCAGAAATGTCATCCAAAGTAGGAAGTAGTTTCTGTATCTTCATTAGTCTTTTAGGATTGTAGGCTGTGTAAAATTAAAGTGCTCATATTATCTTCAGGTTTCAGGAATAAAAATGGAGACAATGAACATAAATTTCCTCATAGCAGGTTGGGAATGCAGCAGGCGTTACCATGGCGATCAAACTAGTTTAAAAGTAAGTCACCGTCCTGACCTGGAAAAGTCAGATTTAAGCCTAAAGTTACCTGGCTAACCCCGTAATCTTGCTTTGCAGTACAACCGTTGGGCTTGTCTAGATGGATGAGAATCCATGACAGCTCAGCTTGAGTTTATTTTTATTTTTTGTGCTGCCTTTCTGCACATACTTCTCTATATTTTCATGGTAATAACATTTAGCCATATAATCAGATTTTGATATTAAAATTAAAGTTAGTCAATGTTTGGGGCTATTATTTTACTGGCTCACCACTGGGATTTTTTTTTTTTTTTTTGCACTCAGTAATCCCACTAGATCACCTTGATCTTGATATGGAATTACATGGACTTCTACTGCATTTGCAGCAACAAAGATACATTGTGGTACTATAGCAACAGGACAGGATTGAGTCTGACACATAGGCCCCCGTCTTCCCTGCTTGTGACCCCACTAATCACATTAGAAGCAGTGCTGTGCTAATCACTTCTTCCAGCACAACACAACACAACGCAACACAACACAACACAACACATAACACACTGTGGAGCAGGTGAGTGCGAGCGGCGTGAATGTAGTTGTGGCATAAGCCAGCTGGAGCAGAAGTAAACCTGCTGCAGAGCAGAGGGGAGATAAAAACAGGCCTGTCTGATCCCTGAGGAGTGAGGAAGGGCGAGCTATTCAAAGCCACGTTCAGAGGTCTGCCGTGTATTCCTGAGGATTATCGACCTACAGCTGAACCATATGCCAGAGAGGAGATCCAGATGTCACCTTATAGACAGCATCTCTGTCTTTCCTGGAGTCAAAACTCAGTAGTTTGTCCATATTGAAAGTAGGACAGCAGTGGTTTATTTCCATCCCACTCTCTGAGGATGCCAAGCATGTTCCTCCAGCAAAGGCCAGAATTTTTCAGCCTCCTTCTCATATCATCAGCTCTCTCTCTGATACAACTCAATAGTTTAGAGTATGTTTTATATTAGGCTTGCTTATCTTGTGTGTGTTATCTTCTGACTGCCACATGATGTATGTGCCTAGTAGCTCTACACATTAAAGTGCAGGTTTTGCAAACCGTGCATATGAGAGAGACGCTGTTTACCATGCTCAATGCTAAGTCAGGTTTATTTATGTGGTGTTTTATCACAGGCATGTCTCAAATTGCTTTACATACCATATCATATTACACATGGCATTCTACATCATATGAATTATATGCTACATTACATCAACACACTCACATTCAAGTCAATGGGCAGGTTGTAATCTCCAGTTTCCCTAACCTGCATGTCTTTAGACTGTGGGAGCAAACCAATGCAACATGCAAACCATACACAGAAAGGACTGGGTCAGTGATTTTTCATTGCCCCTGTCAATTCAAAGTATGAATCCTTAAACATCAGCCAAAGTCAATCCATTACTTTGACTGAACACAGTAGAATTATAGCATGATCACTGGACACTGGACAAAATAATCATAAAATTTTACTCAAATTGAGAAATCCAAGCTTCTGTATGTCAAATGGAGAAAATTCTGACAATTTGCTTTCATTTCTCACATGTTATTCAAGGCTTTAGATATGAGATCCATTTTATCCTGGTATCAGCACCTGTGCATCCCTCTCCACAGCCTTCTTGCTGTGAGGCGACATTTCTAAGTACTGAGCCACTGGAGCCTGGCTCCAGCCAGCTCGACCTCTACCTTCGCCCTTTCCCTCTCTGTCCCTGATAGCCTATAAATTTCTCTCAGCTTCACTCCAGGCTCAATTCTTATTTCATCCTGTGCTGCAACTCTTAGAGTGCTCACAAAAATAAGTGAACTACTTTACAGCAGATGCTCATTCTTTACTCCCTTTGTCTGGAGCAGATTGAGTTATGAAATTCACCAAATTAGGGCAGCTGATTTTTGAAACTGTACCAAAGAATCAACTGAAGTGTGTCCTATCACTGCTGTTTTATTTGCCACATCGTGGTGTACCATTGTAATTTCCATGAGCGGGAAACGGCAGGCTCAGTTGAGACGAAGCTATAGTAATTATATGCAGCCGAGCTGTGCTGAACATCAGTGAATGAGAAATTACAGAGATCTTCCCAACTTCTGATCCCCCAATCAGATGTCAAACAAGACTGTGTGCTGTGCATGACTATTTCTGCCTTCTTTAGTATTACCATTCCTCAGACCTGCTCTGCTCATTTGGTATGCAACCTCCATTCTAACTCGGCTGAAAAAACAAAAGTTGAGGCTGCTTGTTTCCCAGCACCCAACAGCAAACCCACGTGCCTGGAATGAAGATGGCTGACCTTGGGAGAATTAAACACATCCTCTGGGTGCCAAACTGCTAAAACAAAACTCAAGCTTCCAGCCAAGGGGCAGATTATTTTGGAGGATAGCTGTGACGGAAAAAGATGGGAGACAAGGAGAGAGGGACAGCTGGAGTGAGAGCTGTAGGGAACACTTTGTGAGAGCTCTTACGATGATGTGTGTACAGGAAGCATGTCCAAAACACCTACCTTAACTCAGAATATAGCCCTTTTATAAAAAAAAAAAAAAAAAAGAAAGAAAGAAAAAAAAAAAAAAAAAATCCAGGCTGAGAGATAGCCACCCAGGACTGTTTTCAGCAATTCTCTGCCAGTCTCAGTCAAGGTCAGGCCCCCTGTTACTTCCACCCTGCAATCATGGTTGTGGTGCAACCGCTGCTGAGTGAGATCCAATCATTGAAGTCTCGGTGCTCAGACACAATGACCCTCAGCATGTTGTGGGAGAGAGACGTAGAGGTAGACAGTGAGACAAAGAGCGAGAGAGAGAGAAAGAGAGAGAGAGAGAGCAGGTGAACGAGCGTGTGAGAGAGCTGGCTTTTAGTAAGGAAAATCGCTCCGAGGGGACCAGTCCCACCTTTCTCTGTTTTTTATTGCGAAGCGTAGCTGGTGAAATGGAACCCACTTAAACAAGCCTCAGACTTTTCTGAGGTACAACAGAAGTTTAAGTGTGACATTGTTTTCTGTATGTTTTTGATTCACACATCCAATAGAATTGCAAATTCAGCCCTGCTACCTCATCAACAGATTTACATTAGGCATAATACATAAAGCATAAGATGCAATGAAATTTTAATGAGCCCTTGGGGAAACTAAGATGTTAACTATGTAATACTTAAAAGGGGAAAAATATAAACATAAAAATAGAAAACAAAAAAGAACACAGCATTTTGGGGTTTTATAAACAGACTGTGTAATGGGAAGCATACAGAAAAAATATGGATACAGCAGATAAGAAATATGTGCAGAATACAATCTGAAAAATACACCAAAACATGAAATATATGCAGTTATACGTGTACGTGTATATATGTGTGCAAGAAGCACAAACGTGTGTGCTGTATTTACTTTAACAAGTCTACAGATGGCCATACATATGGATCACGCAGAGAATACCCTGGTCTATAGATTCACATTATAAAAATCTGTAGGACTTGTCAGTATATTTAGTTACAGATACAAATAACATATGTACAGAATGTGCTAATTTGAATACATTGCTAGCTGCCCCCATTCCATAAAATCCACATGGGAGCACCGTATGTGGCAGAAAATGACAAAGGTAAGGGAAGAGCTAATTAGAGCTGAGTATTTGGCAGTGACCTCACAATGCAAAATGTATTACAATACAGTGGACATGATACAGTTTGTTTCATGGTATGTTGCAATACTCAACAGAATAAAAGAAGATGTATAAATTCCCATGATAATTCATTAAAACACAATTAGCACATTGTATTTAACTAACACAATGTGCAAAAATGTAAATGTTTTAACATCATATGAAAATGAATGAAGCACATCAATAAGACGTGTTTATACAAGAGGCTAGTGTATTGATTCATTGATATATTTTTTCCAAGTATCACTATTTCAATTAGCGATTCAACTCTATGGATACAAGATGAAGAGATGTTGTATGAAGTTTCAAAGAAAAAAAAAAAAAAAGTAAAATAATATTAAGTGCCTGAAGGTCTGTAGGGCCCCAACTGGTTCATAGATTTTTACTGAAAATTATAAATGAGTTCTGCATTTCTTTGGCCTGAGGGCTATTTTTCATGTTTTTCAAAGCAATGAAATGGAAAAAAAATTATAATAGAATTGTAAATTACAATTTGTAGAATTGTAATGTGTACAGAACATTAAAGGCATTAATTAGGAGTCTCTGATGAAATTCGTTGAGATGGCAGATTCCAGTGTCAGCTGAATCATGTCATTACAAACAGCAATTCATTGATCTGATCTGCTTTCATTTCTCCCAGTTTTATGAGCTCTTGAGGTCGATTTCCTGCGAGTATTTGCTTCTGTTGGAGTAGACAGTAGAATAGCAATCTACCCATCAAACGAGCCAGACAGGGAAAATAATAGAATATGCTAATAGGAGGTAGCTCACAGGGGTATAGAGTCTAGAACCAATTATTACCAATTGTCACTTTTTAGTTCATAATGATATATTTAGATAAAATCCCACAAGGGAAACCATTAAGCATCAGTTGTGGCTCAAGTGTAGGTGATTCCCATCTCCAGTGTCTCATCAGACTAATGAGACATTAGATTTGTAATGGAAATTTTTCACCGTATGGCCATGATGTATGTTGCCCTTGTTAACTGAGCCTTAAGTGTATGATCCATGTATGCATGACTCACCCCATGCACCTGTGCAATTATGACACTTTTATGTGACACAGCTATACAGGAATCACAGCGATCCTTGAATATGTTCAGTGCAGAATGGCACCTGGCACATTCACCGAGATTGGGTGTTATTTTGTTTTGTTGTATAAGGCGTGATGTCAGCAGAACATGTGCCTCGTTGCTGACACAGCAGGGGCCTCCACAGCAGCAGCAGCATCTAATCACCTAGACAGCACGGGGAACCACTGGCATAGGTAAAGAACAGACGGCAGAGACCATCCTCTCTCACTTCACTGAAGAAAAGCTAATGGCTTCTTTATCCTCCAGTGGCCATTAATGTCACTGCTCCGAAATGGAATACTGAACATTCAAGCGCACATCCCCTCCCTGTAATTTGAAATAATTGATGGTGACATGCGGTGCATGTGGCTAATCAACTTCACTTGGTGTAATGAATAATTACAAATACTGTTTGTTGGGATATGACAGCCTTATAATCCCCGCAACAATAGCAGAAGAGGTCGGTGCCGCCATTAATACAGTAGCTCCAGATAACCTTCATTCCCCGTAGAGGACTCACACACAATTAACTGTGTGCTCTGCTGTCTTATCAGCCTGCTGACAAGTCTCCCTTTCTGCCGTGATTGTTTCATTACACAATTAAATGATTTAGTTATTTTAACTTGAGAGAGAACAGATTTTTGTATCTGCCCCTTGGGAACAAAATGAACGGCTGTGGTATAATGCCTGAGTAGATATTTATGGCACGGTTTAACACAGACTGATGTTTGGCCTGCAATTTTCGACTCTTACATCTGGTGGTGTGGAGAATTTAATTTCAGATGGGAGGATTCTTTCCGGCTGATTTTCCTATGACGTCTTCATTTTCATATAAGCTTGCTCCAGTTAAAATTTCAGACTGTCAGGACAGCTTCATACCTCAAGTTGGGTACATATGGCTTCAGCCGTCGGGTATGTAGATGTTACCTTGGGCAACCCAGTGGCCAAGACATGATGACCAGGACAAATGTGATTAGTATGATAATGTGGCTGATAGATCCAGACCTGAGCAGCCCAGCTCTATAGCATCACCTCAAGCGGTTGTAGCCATTGACTGCAGCACCTGGTGTAATTATCAGCACAGGCAGGATGATGCACAAGTGAAGAAAGCTTGAGATCAAGCCCTGTTGTTTCCTTTCTCACATTTCTGTACATACAAACTGCAATGAATAGCATACAAGGAAAAATCATTGTGTCACCTCTCAGGCTGTTAAAGAGGTGCTTTACGCTGCTGGTATGTCACTGCTCCTGTCTACCTGAGTACAATTTTAAGTCCATTTTAATATATAAGAGCTTTTGTCCATAGAATCTTCTAGAGAAGTGCTTTGTGGTGAGTGTGTGGAGATTAGAGATTGCTGTCATGGAATATCAAGTGCTGATTTACTGTATAATAGATTCAGCGTTGATGCCTCCTGCTGTCCTGCCACCTGTTCTGTCAGCCGAGAGCCGTGTCGCTACACACAGATCCATGGCTCGTTTACCAGCACGCAGCACTTCAAAAACAAGCACATCGCTATTATCCAGTCAAAGAGTACCAGAAACAGCTCAGATGGAGAGATACAGCTGCCTACATGGTGCAGACAGCTAGCATGCTCACAATCATTAGATAAAACAAGGCAGGATGGAATGTGACGGCAGCTGGGCGGGGATGCACATCCAGCGTGAGTGTCATCTTATCTCAGCTTTGCCATGCGTGACAGTGATGAAGTGCCACTGCTGGGCGATTTTGACTTCTCGGTGAAAAATGAAGCCATTAGTCGTGGAGGAGAGGAGAGGCGCAGCACTGGGCAGCTGAAGCTCATGGGCATGTGAAGGCCTTCCTTTGTCCCAACATGCTCTGCACCGGCCATAACAGGCCAATCTATCTTAATCAGAGCCCAGTCCATGCAGCACTTGTACCAGATGACTTTTTATTCACCGAATTGACAACCTCATCATTTCATCAGCGCTCAAGCCAGAAAAGGAAAAGACCAAAAAGTCAGAGCGGTGGTTCAACTTGACAAAAATAACACTTTGTATGGGTCTAAAGTCAGTGTTGCCACTGCAGGATTCATCCAGTTATAGTGGATTATTTCATATCTCAGACATGTCCACATTCTTCACTGTCCCCCTAGTTCTGTCCCCACTGAGCTGTCCCAGTGACTGTACCCTGAGGGGACTCCGTGTGTTGCCGTCCTGTCCTCCAGTGCAGCTCATGCTATATGTATGTGACCTTGCTTCAATGGGGAGATAAGAGAGTTTTGTAGAAGAATTCAACTCTCTCTCTCTCCCCCAGCCTGCCTCCAGGCAGCACTGAGCTGTTGACTCGTGGAGCAGAAGTTGCTGCCAGTGCTGTCGCCGGTGATGCATGTCTACATGCACCCAAGATCGCAAATATCCTCTGTGTATGTGTGTGTGTGTGTGTGTGTGTGTGTGCATATGTTTTTTCTAAAGGCTACTACTCAGTTCAGGCAATAACACTGCAGCCTGTCAGAGATGTTAACATCAGACCACCAACTACTCACTTTTCAGTAATGAATGCTGTAACTGTGCAACTTAACAACCAATCCACGCTTGATGTCATCTTCTATATGTGTATATGTGTGTTTATGGTTTGCTCTCTTCACCCCTGAAGAGGCCTGAGTCCACAGCTAATAGTTGCCCAGTCACACACTTTTTATCTCACTGAACATGGCAGGCAGTGGAAAACGGTAACAAGCATGATTTTCCCACAGTCAAATTATTAATGTATTTGAATCATAATTTAGTTTAAAAAAAAAAAATCTATGTGTGTCCCTCTCACTCTCCACGAGTGAGCAATAAATGTCCCTGGGGTTGTTGCTTACTGTCCTACCAAACAGGTTTTTGGGCACATGAAAGTGGGGGGGATGTGTGAAATGATTTGCCATCAGTTGACAGCTTGTTGGCCTTCTTTTAGACAAGTGGTTGTCAAGCTCATCCATGATGTTTGTATCCATGGTATGTTTCTAGGCAACAAGCCTTCCAAGTTTGTCAATTGGAATGAAAAAACACAAGACATCATTTTTCCCTTTACAGTTAAAATTTGAAATACTAAGATAACAGCAAAGGTGGACAGGGAACCCAGCAAAATGAAAAAGAGTATCATCTTCACTAAGAATGACTGTTCACTCTCACCATTATAATCTGCAGTGTGGACAATTCAGTGCAAAATCTGAAAACCACTCATCATACAAATCATATGTAATGGTTCCACAAGGACACAATCTCATAGAATTGGTGTCTAATGTGTGTCTCTGTGACCTGAAAACATCAAACAGGGACGCCTGATGAAATCCATTGGTCTGTCTCAGATTTAAGCTAACGTCTTTTTCTGTCAAATCTGTCTCCACAGAGCACAGCAGTCATGTACGATGAGGCAAGGGTACCATCCCCTAAGGATGGTACAAACGGAGTGGCCCAGGTGGCGATCCCAGCAGCGGGGGCAGGGCCGGCCACAGGACCAGGAGGGCCGGTGCCAACCCCAGTCCTACGACCTAAAGCTGAGGAAGGCCAGCCAGGGGAGGAGGAGGAGGAAGAGGAGCCCAAAGCAGAGCCTGTGTTGGTGAAAAAGCCACACAGAGAGATTCTGGACCATGAGAGGAAGAGAAGGGTGGAGCTCAAGTGTATGGAGCTCCAAGAGATGATGGAGGAGCAGGGGTAAGTGGATGGGATCAACAACCATAAGCAGTAAAGCACTGAAAAAAGTTGAATGTGTATTGAATAAATGTTGTGTCAACAAGCGTGTAAGTACTCCAGGCGTACTGGGTATTTGATGTCAAGTGACATTACAATTTTTAGAGACACAGTAATTTTTTTTTTTTTCTATAAAAATTGAGTTATTGGAATGTGGGTTGGAGAGTGCAAGACATTAAAGCATTCTCTGTGTAGTGGAGAACCTGCAGGGATGCTGAGTACTCAAACATTACATGAAAAACCTGATATCTGCCAAAAATCATTTTCATCGCATTATGGGAAAGAGGAAGAAGTAAGCCCCTACAAAGGACGTTAGTAAACATCAGATCTTAATAAACTGTGCTCCACTGTCACATTCTGACTTAAGGAATGCACTTCAAAACATCAGAGGTAAAAAGAGGCACCCATGGCCACCCCTCTCCAGGAGAGCCATTCATTAATAAGTCTCAAGGGTCTGATAGTAGAGTATCCACGTTCTGTGCCGAATGGCCATTGACAATGATATAAACTGCTTATACTTAAAACCACAAATCACGGTTGAGGGTTGAGCTGATCTAAGCCTCAGCAAGCTGCTGCTTGATGACAGGAACACAAGAAGCAAGCATGTTAGATTGGACAACTTTTATGTAAATTTATTTAATTTACTTATGCTGGAGGTGCAATAATAATTATAAATACCTGCAGCTTCTCGAGTTCAGCATTACCCAAGACTGATATATTAAGCTTTTGCCTAAACACTTTGGGCAAACAAGCCAAAACATCCTCTCCGTATACTAAAGTTCTCAAACGTAATCTCACAATAGCCACAAACTTTTCAAAATCATCCTCATGCAGGTCTATTCTGACTGTCTTTCTAGCTGGTGACTATTTACTGCAACAGTTGGACGAAATGCTAAAGACTTCCCCTTCACCTCTTTTTATTTCCTATACACATCTGCTATCCATGGGGGCCAGCTCGTTTCGTGACTCTCACAAGAATTTGTCACAGCAGGCTTTCTCAGATTATTCTTTAATGCAGTGCGAACATGGAGGTTTTCAGCTGCCATATTTCCTTCACAACTTTTAGCATCTCTGCAATATATCGCCACCCTTTGTGCTGTCACATATTTTTAACCAAACACTAAAACTCTGTATCAATGGGTTGTCCTCCAGTCATGTTTGTTTCAGTGAGGTTGCCATAGAGATACCCAATGAAGGACATAGCAAAGTCCAGTGTAGTCTGGCTCATTAGCATGCACCATGGCCATTGAAATTCGGTGTAGTTACTGGAGTATCAGCTCTAATCCTCCTACTTTCACAATCTCAGGGCCTCTCACAGGCTGATCCACGCGCTCTCCTACACGTCGCTGCTCTGCTAACCGTGGCTCGCAGGCAAACTCCAGGCTAGCTGTGACGGTAATTAATCACGAGCTTGGTGACCTTGTGTCAGTGCGATGCAAACACGCTTCCCCACTGAGACCTTGTGAGGTTTTAGTCATCACATTTGTCATTTATGTAGAAAGGCCTAGTAATCCTTGCTCGATTAGAGAGAGCGACTTTGAAGGAATAAGTTCAAAGTCATTAGTGATTTTGGTCATGTTTATTATTCAATAATAATTATTAAGTTACTTTGACTAACATTAAGCTGATGAGCAGGATGTTGAAACACAAATCTTGGACTCAGTGCTCTGTGGGGCAAAATATAGGGGGACCGTTCAGAAGTTTTAATCAATGTTAAGGCAGATTGAGGCCAGTGATTTATCTTCATCACAGTCTTGCTGCCTGTAACTCCTCTTTTTTCTTTTTTCTTTTATCTTCCTGACATCACCGCTACGTGTTCCAAGGAGCAGAGGAGTCCTGGAGTCATTTTGATCAAGCTTTAAAGCCTGCCACTACTGTCGCTCTGACGTGACTACCAGATTAATCCTGCCGCTAGCAGCAGTGGTGCTTGTATTTGTACCCTAAAAAATGCACGGTCAAACCATTTTTTCGCTCTGATTCAACTGAATCTTTATGGTGATGACAGAAACTAGCTGTAGAGAGCCTGGCAGATTTCCTCTACTCTATAAACCAACACTGCAACTGTCAGTTTATGGGTAATGTGGTCTTTGCCAGCAAGTCTCGATAAGAAATGTGACTGGTATAGTGCACTCATAAAAGTCAGCAAGGCTGCCTTGATAGTAAGCACTCAGATGATTGGCTGGAATTTAAAGCCTGAGGGTATTCCAAAGCTATATGGTTTTTTATTTCAGATTTCTCAAAAAATATCCGTGTTTTTATCCCTGCATTTTAAACACCCCCTCTATAACTATAGAATGTACCTGATCCATTTAGTTCACTATGACCTTGCCAAGTCTCCATCACCACATTTCCCCCTGCTGACCTTCTCATTTCAGGGTGGGGAGAGTAATTAATTCAGCGCTCCTGTGGGGGGTTCAGAGTAAGCAGGGATGCCTTGTCATGTGTCTTTATCTGGAGCCCATGTTTCTTCCCCCCATTTTTCCATCCCTGGATTCCTCCCTCCCTCTACGAGCAAGTGTGGTCTTGTCAGGCAGCGGGGCCTCATTAGGGCTGCGGGGTAATGGTGGAGCTAGGACAGATTGATGTGGCTGAAAGGGAACTACTGGACTTTAAAAGAAGAAAAGAAAGAGGGGCACCGCTGCCATCTGTCAAGGCCCTTCTCCTCTTCTCTTTCCTTGTCTCTAGACTGCGAGTAGAGGTACTTTCTCCTGGTTTAAGAGCAGTGTAAAAGACTCGTAATGTCTAGTGGAGCAGTGGAGCAGTGCAGTGGCAGACACCAGCTTGGCTAATGATGACAGAATACATGGAGACCAGACACTTGTCTTGACCAGCTCTGTTCCGTCATCAGACTGCTGCTGGGGTGGTGGACAGTTGAACTTGAAGGACGGCGAGTACAAAAGTTGAGTGTAAAAGCTCTGGCCAGACTCAAGTCTTCTTGTTAAGCCATATTAAAAAAAAAGAGAGAATCTCATTTGCCAGCTTGGCTAAGCATAGCTTCTCTTGCCTCTCCAATTTCTAATGTGCCTCTTTAAATAAGAGAGGGTGTGTGCATGTGTGCAGGATTAAGGGATAGAGAGAGGGATGAAACAGAGGGATAGAGAGGGAGAGCTATGCCAAGCATTAGACACAATTAAAATGGTGGCTGGAGTCTGTCTTCATCTGTTGTGGATTTAAGCCAGTGGGCTCAGCCTCCATGTCACACCCAGTCCCCATTCTGACTGAGGCCTTGGTGAGGGATTAGGCTGAGGGGCAGGTTGGATGCCTGCCCCTTTCTCTAAACCCGCCAGCCATACTCTCCCCTCCTCCCTGCACACACAGCCCCTGATCCAGCACCCGTTCCCTCCCCTCCAGGGCTAAGACGGGGATAAATAGTCTGTCATGAGTGATGGCCTCACCCTGGGAGCCAATTAGAGGAGCTCAGCAATTAAAGAAGACTATTCATTTAGCTATCCAAAGCCTGGCAGCATCCCCATTTATTGGCACTTTGTGTGCTCCACCTCTGCAGGGAACACTGCCCTTTTATGTATATTAGTTGGGCTGGAGGTTATATACATCAGGCCATTTATACCCGACTAGGAGCTCATCTGTCTGGAACAGCATGAGGGCTTTCAATGCTGCCATGCAGTCATCCAGAATGAAAGTGGCCCGCCAGCTTGGGCAGGATCTATTAGAAAGTAGTTCTTGTAGAGTGTAATGATACAGAGGGAGAGGGCACAGCACACAAAACATAGTCACCATCAACAACATCCTGCCCATTCCGTCAATAGATGCTGGAAGCACCGAATGTTCCAACAATTGACAAGCTTTAGTGTCTACTGTGGAGCTAGTTTGGCTACTTAATGATAATGCTGCTCAGTGGCTGATGCAGAGCTGAGGGGCTGCACTGGGTGCAAGGTCCAGACTCTATTTCGGTGGTGTTTTTCCACGCTAATTGAGCCATAATGATTGTGCATGACTTGAACCCCTGTGGAGAGTCTGAGCCTTTTTTCAGCTCTCTAATGATCTCTCTTCACAGGGCCTTACTCTTGCTCATTTCAAACTACAGGCTGCTGGGGTTCTCTTTACACACATGAACATCTTGTCCCCCCCGAATGCTGTATGTGTGCACGCGCGCGCACACACACACACACATGCACACACACACATGCTGATACACACTTAGGCTTCAGAGAGGCCACATACATGAAAACAAATGTGCCAGCATTTGCTCATGTGTGCAAGTAAGTACTGTAGACGGGAAAGGACATTCTAAATATGTGGCGGGGGGAGATAATTTAGGCTGCCTGCTTCACCAAGCAGAAGAATAAGGGGTGTGCATGAAGGTGGGGAATAATAAATACCTGTTGTTTTAAGGAGTGTATAGACCACTAGCCTGGCACAAACAACATACATACAGGTAGGACTGTACCTGACTCCTCAGTCGAATCAGATTCAGTGGTTCAGTGTTTCAGTTCACATTTTCTCTGACAATCAGAAAACCCTTTGATACATGTTTCAGTGTTGATAATAATCAAAGCACTCATAATCAATCATAGTCAAGCCTAAATCTAAGTAGGCCTTACCTCACGGTCTTTTCACTGGTTCCCAGCTATTTTTTTCTGTAGTGGTGGCATGGTCTATCGGAAGCAATGTGTCTGTGTGTTTCTCTTACTCTGTGTTACTCTTTGTAGTAAGGAATAAGCGACAGTTGATCTGTTTTATTGTGGTTTTATGAAGCATACTGTCTTAAAAAACATCTTAAAAACAGAATGCTTGACTCATGTTTCTGAGTGGACTGCAGGGGATCTATGATAGGTGATTCAAATCATCAAAGATCAGGGGACAGCTCAGGCATATGGGCACGTATATCAGTGCCAAGACAAAACATGCTAAGTTAATACAAGAGAAAAGACAGAGACTGATCAGTTATAGCTTACAGCTATGTTTTCATGTTGCAACTGTTATTTGTTTGTTTGAGTAACATCTACAATGAAGCCCCTTGGAATGGAGAGTATTATTATGACGCAAGCAGCTCAGATCTTATGAGGAGAGCTGCAGTCGGAGTCACTCAGACCAGAATCAACAACTATCTCTGTTCTAATGAAAGCTTTCCTCCCTGTCAAAGCCTTTGTCAGATGACACAAACTGTAAGACCTCTAACTCCTAAGACTGAAAATTGAAGGGAAAGCCTTTCAGGGAGAGTAACCCACTTTATACATTGTCACAAGGCATTGCCAGCCAGTACAGTAGGTCTACACTGGGCAAAACAGCCTCAAAAGCTGCTATTGTAGGAGGCCTGAGAGAAGATGAGCAATCAAAAAGAGGGACAATAGCAGATTGTGCTCCTCCATCCAGTGATCTTTTCAGTGCGGAAGGTGAAAACTGCAACACTGTGTAGTTAGAGAGTTATATTCTTTCTTTATTTCACGCTCTTTCTGCCTCATGCTATCTAGGATCTGTTATCTAATCAGAAAATCTATGACTGAAAAGTGCATCAACTGAAAATCCTTCCCACTTGAGAGTTAAACCATTTCTCTCTGGCTCTCTGCAGGTCATTTTAATTTGGTCCCTGAAATAGAAATGGTGTGTGGTGGGGTGGGGGATTGCCTTCCTATGTTTCCAAAGCCATTCAGTCTTACTAACTACACTGGCATCACTCTGACACTGAACCCTTTGCGGTGGGATTGATGGCTGCAGCGTTTCATAGGTGTACAGAAGTGCCTGGGGACAACTTGTGAAAAAGGCTCTTCAGACATCAAACATGGAGACAACCCTAGCAGTCAGCTGGGGTATACACACACACTCACTCTCACACGTGTTGCACATAGTCGTGTCCCTATCTCCATGCCCCCCCAAATCAATGACTATCAGTGTAAGAATGGTCTCTGGGCCACAGCTATTCATTTCCCAGGGTTGTGAGTTAATGGGGGAATCTGTGGATGCTCGGAGCTGTCTAATTACTCCAATCAGGTTCTTTAATTGTGGTGATTTCATGGCCGGGGTGGCAGGGAGCCCCCCTCTCTGATCGATGTCCCCTGTCCCTCCCTGCCCCACTCGCTGGGACTTCGCATGCTGTAGGCAATGGGCCTGGCTAAATGGCCTTCATTTGGTTCCACTTGGCTGGCCGCTGAACAGTCCCATCTTGTATACATGCGCTCTCTCACACACACACACACACACACACAAATGAAAATGCGCACGTGTCATGCTCAGTTTAACAGTAATTTTAATTTGAATACAAATTCCCCCAGCCTCGCTGAGAGTGACCACTCCAATCAGCCCCCTCCTCTGTGCTGTGCCGTCAGGAACAGTGTCAGTGCAGTGCAAAGCAGATGGTTTGTTAGGCAGAAAACAGCAACCTTTGCAGCTGCAAGAAGCACTAATTAGATGGGCAGATGAGAGATGTGATGTTGCACAGCGTTCTGCCGAACAGACTCTGACAAACGTTCAATCTGTGGCCATTTATGCATATTGATTTTGAAATAGCTTAAATGCAACTCACAAAGCCACCTACTGTCAAGAGAACGAGATTTGAATTTTTCACATAATAAAAAATCATGTTTCATTTTCTGTTTCGTTTTCCATACAAGGTGTGCTAAATTATTAGAGCACTGCTTGTGTCATAGTTTTTCTACCCTGGAGCTAAATCTTCAACTACTGTAGGCATTCAGATGCTGTGGGCATCCTTTGGCCCATAGCTCATAAACCCCAGGTCCTTTGGTAAAGCAGGATCACAACTGGGCTTACACCCACTGCCTTTAATTAGCAAGGCAGACCGATCAAAAAGAACTGAACTGCGCGGTGCTTCATGTTGGTAGGCTTTACTGAGCTGCAGCACACGGAAAGTGAGTGGCAGGAGGAGAAGATGCCAACAGAGGCAGGACTGTCAGTGGAGATAGCTCCAGGCAGCCACATCCTCACCATCGTCAGCACAGTGTGAAGCAGAAAGCCCTACAGCCCCGCATCTGTTTGGTCATAGAGCATTCAGTTTCGCAGCAAGTGTCTATCCTCAGCTTTTTCTGTCCTTTGCCTATTGTACCCCCTTCTCAGATCCACAACTGATGCTGAAAGCACAAATGCAGTATAGGGTCATACAGATGTACAAGGTGGCTAACTTATGATGATGGATCCCGCTCCATGCATGGAAAGCCATGAATATAAAGTGTGTGTTTGTGGCCTCTATTGTGCTGAGTTGACAGCTGCTGGGCTGAGAGATTGGTGTACAGCAGGACCTGATGGTGCTGTCACACCGGCTTGCTTCTGCTCTGTTGTGCCATCTTCCAGCTACATCGCCTCTCCCTCACACTTTTCCTAATCTCATTCTCCATGCTGTCACAGCGCTGATAGTGCCTAGCTCTGAATACATGGAATCGGCCGCTGTGTTTAATCTGAGAAAGGCAAACACTCCTCAGACTAATGCCATTCCCCCACTGAAATGAATCACTGTTTATTTTATGAGCCAGAATTTGTCCTGCCAAGACCAGCAATTATATTAAGAGAGAAAAGAAGAGAATCGGTTGCTGAATCAGAGTACATGTTTCAGCACCAAGGGGTGGACAGCTCTCTGGTACTCTGTGTTCCTGTATGAAGAGGAGCTCACATTACAGATGTAATCACTGATCAAATAGCAAAATATCACACGCAGGGTGAAACTTGAATCTGTATCTGTATCTGAACTGTTTGTTTTTTAAGATCATTTTTTTTTTCAGTGCTTCTGCTTTATTAGATAGGGCAGTGAAGAGAGACAGGAAAGACGGGGCAGAGAGAGGGAATGGGGTCCATGCCACTGCGACAAGGCCCTACTCTTGCATATGTGGTCCATATTCATTGCTGTCAGATTTTTTCATGCATCTTTGACCCCCTTAACACCAGGAAAGAAGAGAATCGGTGCATCTCAGCAACTTGACCATTATTATATTATTGTTATTACACCCAGGATGGATTGTGATCTAATTGACCAAGCCACTTCCAAGGTGGTCATGGACTACACATGACCACATTGAAAGGAAGTCTAAATGCAAATGTGCCTCCAATTTACATTAAACAAATACAGTACCTGGAAATATGTGGAAATACGACACTCACCATCTTTTTTTTTTTTTTTTTTT
>OMLB01057322.1:24231-54422 GCA_900302555.1 Myripristis jacobus
TTTCAGTGCTTCTGCTTTATTAGATAGGGCAGTGAAGAGAGACAGGAAAGACGGGGCCGAGAGAGGGAATGGGGTCCATGCCACTGCGACAAGGCCCTAGTCTTGCATATGTGGTCCATATTCATTGATGATTTTTTTTTTAAATCATGCTCTCAATGTAGACGCTAGAGATGCATATTAATACCAAGTGTAAACATAATCCATCTTAAATATATCTAGATACAATAGAAAGGGGTATTTTGAATTTCTTACGTTATATCACCAGTGGTGTTGGTCTCAGTTTAATTAAACATTGTGATATCCAGCATCTGACCACATCTTCACAGCATCACTTCATCTTCTCTCCCTCCTTTTCTCTCTCTGACTCTGCATCTTTCGAGCAGTCTGCAGCGTCTCATCACAGCTAGAAATGAGAATGTGAAGATGATGTGAATACAGTGGGAGGTCGACTGAGTGTACAGTACAATTGAAAAAAAAAAAAAAAAACATGTTCTGCCAGTGGTTCAAGGATTGATGATGAAGCCACTCTTGCTGTAAGCAGCTTTAGAACCATACAGAAATGGCAGAATAGAATAGGACAGAAACTATTTTATTCTCTCTCTTGTGTTGAACCCAGGGTCCTCCTGTGTGTCAAGTTGTTCAGAAAGGCTGGTTGTATTGTTGATGTCCTCCACACAGAGCTGTCACTGCTCCCAGAGTAGCCAGCCCATGGTCAGTGGCTGTCTTCTTGTGCTGTGCATACACTGGGAAGATGTAGCCTTAAAAATGTACTATTCATATACAGATTTTATCAGTTTTTGAGTGTACTGCGGCAAGTAAATTCATAATGAAACAAGCCAACAGTGACCATGGCAATCAGTTGAAGTCATCCCGGGTGTAATTGTTTTTTGCATGTGTGATGTATCTGTAACTGAGACATTGCTGTTTGAAGCTCGGGGACTTTGCCTGTGGTCATTGTTGTGCCACAGTCAGTTTTATTTTGTAGATGCTGGATATTGGTATAAAAATGAATCATTCTCAAAGGTTCATCAAATTTCACCCAGCAGTGTCTGAGTCTCTGAGATATTGAGTGTACAATCAGAATTAAATTCAAAATTCCAGCCTCAAAATCCATCGTTCCCCCAAGTTTCATCCACAACAGGCCAGCAGAGGCTCAGAAATTATTCATGATGGACTGACAGAGCACCCTAACCCTAACCCTAACCCTAACCCAGTCTATAGACCCTCCATGATCTTTGATCGCGTGGACAATGAAAGCACATGTTTTCATTTCTATGCCAATATGCAATCTAAATGTATTTCTGCTGTTGTACTCGTTGAACAAAACACATAAAACAGAAAATCCACTTGCACAGACCTAAAATGTGACACAGTTTTTTCTTTCATATGCCACTGTGTTAGTCCGCAATATTCTGCCTGTCTCAGCTTGTTGGAAAGCTCCTGACGCTGTTCCACAGTTGCTCTCAGCAAGTTGTGTTGCTCGCCTGTGGAATAAAACATGACAGTCAGTCAGGGCTTGAACGAGAGACCCGCTGGACTCGGGAGAGAGCGACACAGTGAGTCATCAGAATATACATCATGTGGTCGTGTTTAAATTAGGACAGCGATGTGGGAAGAAGAAAGCCCTCACCATTTGTTTGGGCTCTGTCCTGCCTGTGTGATACGAGGAGATGACATGGCTCCTACATGAGCATCTGGCAGTTATGACAGATGACAATTAGCTTCGCCAAACGCTGCTGCTGCTGCACGATCGCGTTCTCCACGAGCTGCTGCTCCCACTCGCAGCATCTTCATTTGCCTGTTTGGCCTTTGCGCAATCACTGAGATGTCTTCACCCTTGTCTGCTCACAACTTAGCCAAGTAATCAAAACCTCAGATTATTTATGAGTGTGTGTGTGTGTGTTTGTGTGTGTGTACATCCACTAACAACCATGACCTCCTGTGTCTTTTTGTCCATTCCTAGGTATACAGAAGAAGAGATTCGACAGAAAGTGAGCACATTCAGACAAATGCTGATGGACAAAGAGGGAGTAATCACCAGAGAGGGTTCACATACACAACCAATGTAAGTTATGTCAAGTTTTGTGTGTATGTGTGTGTGCCTGCTTCTCTCCTTTTGTTTCTTTCATTCTTCCTTTGTTTTTCACTTTCATTTCTCTCTATGCCCCACCACCACACACACACACACTTGCACAATCATATACCCTTCACCCTTCTCCCTGAATTCAGAAGATAGTGCTCTATTAGTGCCATAGTAGTGTCATGCAGGCTGAAATCCTTTTATGTCAGTATTCAGTAATACTGGCATCCTTGATGTTAAATTAATTACAAAATGAATACAAATGCCTAATAATAACTGGATACAATAAAACTAGACAGCAGTAAACATCAAATGCACGTATAAATTGATTTTAAAAGAGGCTATGAAAAATGAATTGTCTGCCAGCCTAATGTCTTCAGGCACACTGTTGCAAAGCATTGATGCCCTAATTAAGAAGAAAATACACTGAATTTTAGTTTTCATCCTAGTTTTTGCCAATAATACCTTCTCTAAATACAGAATGCACAGCTTAACGCTGACGGCTTTGAAAATGAACAGTAGCATTTTAAAATCAGTTCTAAACCCAGCTGGATGTCGACGTAATGAGGCAAAGATTGGCATCATAATTATCATTCAGTTTTGTTTTGTTTTGTTGTGTTAGAAGCCCTGCTGGCTTTCTGTGCTCATCTGAGAACAAGAATAGACTAAGATGCAGGAGTCAAGAAGAAATAAATGCTCGGGAAATCTTTGCTCCAGATCATCAAAAGACGCACACAGACACATATGCACTCGCAAAGGTGTCGGCTTTAGCCATCAGAAACATGAAACAACAGCAGCAGCATGTACTGTATGCAAGGGTGGAGGTTACTAGTTCCATTTATTCACATCACTGTAATTGAGTAACTTTGCTGTGTGTGCTTAAGTCAGTACTAGGTACTTTTCACTGAAGTGTTGTTGCCTATTTCATCCAGTGTTATTAAATCATATCCATTATGGAGTGTACATATTGTGAGTCAGTCAGCAAAGAGGACAGTCATCTGGCTTTAAAGGACCATACCTGTGATTTTGAATGTTTGACTTGTTTACTACAATTTCCCTACATTTTACTCTGCAACAAACTATTTTGCACATCATGCAGGGGTACTAAAGATTTCACAACATATAATCTAACATGCTCTGCCTCTGCGGCTAACAAAGTCATCGCCATTCATAAACCACAGAATGTTTCCCAGGGGACTATTTTCCAGCAAAGGGACCGTTTCACTCCACCCAATTTCAAGTCATCAAAACACAACAGTGCTGCTGCTGCTTTTAGGAAAACTAATGTGGACAAATTACAGTGGTGGAATACTGGTGAGGGGAAAGTTTGAAGTCTCTGAAAGTTCATTTTCATATCGTAGTGGAATGAATGGAAACCAATGGCTAGATAAAAGGTAGGAAATGTGATATCGGAGATCTAAAATATGACTTCTTGGGAATAGATTAGCAGAAACATCAAGTTTATACGTTTTGTAGTGATTACAATAAATATGCAAAATCACTGGTAAAGTCCTTTAATCTCTTGTAGACTTTATTTTGTAATTTCTAAATCTTCCAGCTAAAAGAATTAAGTTTGTTCTCCATCCTGTTGTCATTATATAACATCACATGTAACACTGATCTCTTTTCTAAAAACATAACATACATTTTTACTACATCTTAAACGAGCTCCTATTTACTTTTTCTTAAGCTGATATTTACACCAATGCCTTGACCTCTACCTAAGTAAAAAAAACAAAAAACAAAACAGCACAGTAACAATAGTGCTACTTGAGTGCTCTTCCCCCCACTGCAGGAATGGTAGTCTTGCTGTGTCAGTCCATCATAGTCTGTATATGAGTGATTGAGTGGAGCGACATAGTGGTGAGAGAATGGCCTGCTGTCTGTGAACTAATGACTCGTAATGACTCTGATGCTTCCTGTCACACAGGCCAGACTAATAATTCTCTCTCCCCTGCACCTCAGCTAGTGTCTGACATTTAACTAGACTACACCAGAGATATTACAAAAGGAGACTGGGCACTCGGGCGCTATCTTTGAAACAACCCCGGGCAGCAAGACAAGACCTCTATCTCTTCACACACTGGTGAATGTATTATCATTTGCTCTCCATATTTAGAGACACTATCAAATTATAAACTACACGGAGTCATAACATTTCTTCTGAAGGACATTAGTTCCACAGAAAAACACAATTTGTCACTCAGAGATTATATTTTAACAAAGAAAAAGGCAGATTTCTCTATTCTGCTTTGCATAGTCAAGCTATAGAGATTGTTTTAAAAATGCATATATTGTAGGTTTACCTGTATCAAGCATTGCTGCACCCTGCATGTACGATCTGTTGTAAATATCAAATTGGCATAGCTACACAAATTCTGAAAGTGTGATTGGCTGATGGTGTGTTTTACTTTACCATGCCACCATCTTTAGCTTTTCAGATTTACCCATTGTAAAATAATGGAATGCAGTCTCCTTTTATAATCACAGTGTCTCTGACCAAACTGAAATGCAAAGAGTGGGGAGTGGACAGGCAGGAAGGACAGTGACTGGGAGTTACAGAGGGAGATTATGCAGAATGAAGATAAGACTGAAGATAGAGAGAGTGATTTTGTCCTTTTTTTTTTGCTTTAGCTCACTTTCAAGAGTACTTCTGAGGCAAGTCAATTTATAGTGGGAGAGCTTGCCTCAAATTCTACAACATTCCCACTCCAGTAAGGCCTTGATGTGGAAAATTGAAGAGGGTTGTAATTTGCAGAGTTGTTATCCTCCCACCACCCCTGCCCACCCACATCATCCCCCAAATGCTAACATACACACAGGCACACACACCGTAGACACACAAACACACACAACCAGACCTCTATCTGAGCAAAAGAAAAAAAAAAAAAAAAGGACTTTTCAAGTGGTTGAATTTGAAGCACTAACAACTTATACAGAACTTTGGCCAGCTTCAATCAGCTTAAATAAAAGATGCCCTCTAAGCAAAAACCTAGCACTTGCACAACTTGACACGCAGCCAGCAGTATGAATATAGAAATTATATTTTGTAAATGAAAACAACTCCGGAAAGATACTATCATTTCCAAGCGCCTCTCTGATTCAAACATGGTCCAAATGGCAGTAATAAAAAGCTTTATTGAGTTATTTTTTGGTATTTCTGCCTAACAGTAGAGAGAGACAGGACAGGCATGGAAGAGAGAGGGGACAACATGTCGCAGATGGCCCAAGGTCAGATTTGAACCCAGGACACTGCAATCAGGACTCAATATGTGGTACATGCTCTTATTCAGTGAGCCACTGGGACACCCCAATAAAGTATTAGTTAAAGTTTAAGGTTTATTTATTTGAACATACATAAGAATGCTTAAAATCCCTGATAATAACATAAATAAATGAAAGATGTGTCACAGGAGATGAAGAAGAGAAAGGGTTATACAACAGATCTCCCCTCAACTTAAGAAGAAAATAAAATGTGTTTATGCTTAGAGAATTTGTTATGTAATATTTTCGGGAGTGTGGAATGACAAGCACTTTTTTTGCTGAATGGGTTTTGGTGACTGAAAACGAAAATTAAAGGTAAAGTTGAAACAAAACAACCACACACACGGTCCCGCTGTAAAGCTGTTTTTCAGGTGTTCTGAATGTGGGGGCAACTGGAGATGATGTAGTGTTGCTGAAAAAGAACCGTGCCGTCACACAGCTCCAGTCATCAGTCTATTTTGTAACCAGTCGTTTTTTTAGAGAGTGAGTCAACATTAGCAGAAATATTCTGCTGCAGTGCCGTCAAGGAATTGAAACTTTCAGGCATGTTGCACTTTTGGACACACCCAGTCAGTGATGCAGCTGCAGATATTTTGCCGTCGACAGCTGCTAAAAGTACCTGCTGCCTCGTCACTGACAGGGTGTGGCCAGAAGTGCAACTCGCCTGGAAGTTTAAATTCCTAGAGGGCAGTGCAGTAGTTTTCTGCCTTATGTAATTAAATGTTGAGTCCTCATTAAATCCTTGAACGAAATACTTTTTTTTTTTTTTTTGCCAATATTTAATCTCAGTGCACAGTTTGGAGCATCTGGTGATACAAGTGCTGATCCACACAGATAGACATATTATATATTTGTGCCAAAATAAAATTGTTACTGTGTTTATACCCACTTAGATATGATGGTTTCAGTTTTAAAGAGCAAGAAATGGGAAACATTCAGGAGCCATTCGGTTTTGTGGATGAAATGCAATAATCTAACATAACAATAATAATAATAATAAAAATTTCAACAGCAGTTTAAATGTTTTTTTCAACTGTGGCAAATGTAACAAAGCAGGTCAAAGCATTTTGGCCATCTAATGTTGAAATGTCTGAAAATGTCTGAAATATTCTCTGATGGAATTTTTAACACAGTTGCTCTAAATACATTTATATAGTTAACATTCATGAGGTGGGGGCACAACATAGTCTTGCAAAAGCACATGTTAAAATAAGAGTGCAGAAATTAAGTGTAAAAATTTGAATTAATAGGTAAAAAGAAAGAAAAATAAAAAGTGCTTTAAAGGGATGATTACTCGATTATGAGCTCAGCAGCACTGCTGTTTGTGTGTCAGTTTGTTCAATTGCTAGCTTTTACTCAGAGGCCCTCCTCTCCGCAGGGAGTATTTGTATTGACAGGCTGGGCCCCACAGCCGTAGCTTAATACTCTTACACACTAGCAATAAACAGCCAGCAGTAAGCATGACTGTGCCTGCTCATAACTCTGTTTACTGATGTCCCAAATTGATTTTCTACAGGATAGATGGGAATAGTGAGTGAGTGAAAAGACGCAGTGTGTAAAGCCTCTGCGAGCCATCTGGGCTTAAACACCCTGGCTGTCCGATCAGAGTAGGATCAATGGGAAAACTGACCCTGGGCCTCCCTGCTCATTCACCATCTGAGAAACTGCCTCAGACCAACATTTCATCATCACGAAACAGAAATATCTCTCAGCACAAAAACGATGTGGCATTCCTTATTATAGGTCACATTAGAATGCATCCAGGACGTCATGGTTCCCTCCCTGGATTACAGAATTGATGTGCTTGGCTTTGCAGTGTCTCAGCTTGAATTCAAAGCTTGATCAATCTTTCATTTTAACTATAGCGTAAATGAAGTAGCTAGATTTCCAACTTAGCCTCGTACTGAAGAGCAATCAGCCTGACCTCCACCTACCTCCTTTCAGAATAACAAACTATAATTCTTCACAGCAATAGAAATATATCCGGCCCTTTCCTGGCAGAGTTGTCGTCTGGGCAGGGGATATGGATGAGCTGCACTACTTTGTGCTGCAGCCCTGAGGAGAACCATGGCCACAGTCCATCACTGCCAAGGCCCAGGGACAGTGGCTGAATTAGTGAGCCTCTTGTCTCACCAGGCCCCCATTAGGAACAGGCACACTTACTCATCTACCCAACGGGGATGCCGTCTTGATCGTGACCGGGCTGGGAAGATGTCTCTGGCATATTGGAGCCTGTCATCAATTAAGAATCACAGACAGGATGGGGAATTTGTTGATTTATCACTAATGACTCAGCATTAGGGGCACTAGATGGGTTTGATCCTTGGTAATTGCTCTTTTTAGTGTTGCACTTCATTCCTGCACCTACTTTAGTGTATACAGAGGCACTAATCACACTCCAAACATACAAAGGCAAGGAGCTAAACTGTGCAACACTTGAAGGGCTAAAACTCCACGCAGCTGGGCAATGAGACTTTAAATTTATCCAGCGCGTTGGTTTCATCCTCCCATGAATTTTCCGAGTGATTTTTCCTTTATACATCTATGTTTTTAGAATCCCCAAACAATCAACTAAAAATGTAATTATAGACATCTTTGCCAATATACTGAATTCACTGTAAAATACCCCCGTTTGTGTGAGAACAATGCGCCACAGGGCATTTCTAACTCAAGTGTGAATGTCTCTCCCTCTCCTCCTCTGGCTGTTCAACAATTTCCCCTGCTTTTTTCCGTGATAAAGTGAACACCGTTGACTTGTAGCATATGATTTGTTCCAAATGCCGTGTAGCCTAAATTCACTCATAGACAAAGACTCCAGCTCTATTAAGATGCCAGTTCTGATCTCAACTCTGTCACATCCAAAACGCCTAAAGTTATTTACTTCTCTGCTCAATTGAGTCTGCTCTCTGAGACCGTTGTTGTTTAAGCTTCTTCGTGAAAAGATTTCATGGCTGAAAATGAACATGATTCCTGATGCGTGTTTATTCATCGGAGCGTGTGCGTGCGTGTGCGCGTGTGCGCGTGTGTGTGTGTGGTGGCAGGGGTCGTAACCATATATTGAGGTGCTTCTGTGCTTGTGTGTACGTGTGTGGAAAAGGCTATCAGTGTGAAGTGAGGTTATTTGGCTGGTTCTTGGCATCCCCGCTGTGCTCAGTGGTGCTCAGCCAATTAAGGGCTCTGTTGCCCATCTACTCCTAACAAACAGACAAGCCTGTGCCCTAGTCAATCCACTACACACTCCACTTCTAGACACTTCACACCACTTGCTACAAACACAGACCTCCTTGCTTTCTTCCCCCCTTCTCTCCTCTCTCTCTCTTCATCTGAGGAGACGAGGTAAAATTCACGCTGATTGTGAGCCCCTGTTGTGTTTGATCTTCTCTTTACCAGTGATGCACTATCCTTGCCTTTTTTTTTTCCCAGTCTTGTGATTGTTTTCGCCTCACGCGTCTCCTGCCTCCTGCCTTTTCTCATCTCTCTCTCTAACTAACAGAGGCTGTATGCATTGTAATCAGGGTTATACCTCTGTCATCATTGCTGTAATCCTAGTAATCTCTACATACACTTCCATATGCTGCATACTCAGTAGAAAGCCCAGAACCTGATTTACTGAGGTTGCAACTATTCCAGGCTGTGACAGGGGGAGACAGAGATGGGTCTTGCGCGAGCCTAAATAATCACTGTGGCGTGTTTTCTGCAGTTTCTTCCCCCCACATGGAATCAGCAAGGTCAGATCTGGTGGATCAGAGAAGGGCACATGCGAGGGAAGGGAATAGAGGATTAGGGAGGAGGGTGCTGCCATCTGCCTGTATGCGTGTGTGAGAGAGAAGGGGGGAGATACAGATAGCGCACACTGCTGAGATATAAGAGTGTGAGAGGATACAGGTGATTTTCCAACACCTGGGATGATCAAAGGTTTTAAGTGCGTGTATACAACCCCAGTCACAGAAAGAAAATTATGTTAAGTCTGTGCAATACACAGGCTTGGATCATTAAATAGTGTTTTAATCTACTTTGTTTTTTCCCCTAAGTCAGGTGCCAGATGGGTGGGTGAAGGCACATACTGTAGGACAATAAACTGAGATTTAAAAAGGTTTTAGACGGTCCACGTGAGTCTCTGATGAGAATTATTAACAATAACACCATTGTCTCATTGAATACTTGTTTCTAATTGGCTTGAGCAGGTCCATTCAGATGTCGTAACGCACACATAATCTGGTGTAGTCGCTTTTCTAAATTCATACACTAGCCGTAATGTTTTTGAACCATCCCATGAAACTATGGCAACAAACTGAAACGGCCACGTCCCGCCCTGTGTGTATTAAATCCATTTTGGCAAATCCGCAATGTCTGCAAAGCCATGGCTCAAACTGAAGAGTTAACATTAACCGCATCAAACTAGTAGCATCTCCATTGTTTGGCAGTCTGGCTTGTATGGAAATAGTAGGGGATTTTTTGGTTTTGTTTTTCATTTCAGAGCTTGTCGCTTGCTACCTTAATCATCTCCCCCTGAATTTATTGTTGGCAAGTGACTGGTATAAGGGGTATTTAACGCACAATGTGGAGGCAGCCACCGTCTGTTTGGTGGTGCTTTGCCTCGATGTGCTTGAAAAACCCTCGGAGGGAGCTGTCTCACATAGTGTTTTCCCAGGTCTGGCTGTGCATATGCAGTGGTACTACTCCTGCTCCTAATACATACAGTATATTATGTACCCATATGCAACTAATATATGTATTACGAGTATGTTAGGTCTCATATATTCATGTTTCCTCTGGGCTGACATTTACCCTGACCATGTTTTCAGGGTCAACCACCTGCACTATGAGCATGATGACGAGTATGAAGGTGACCCACAGCTGGTCGGCTATGAAGAGGGAAACTATGACCATTATTACCACGGTGACTACAGGTAATACATCCACCCACGAAGGCATGCACGTAGACAAACCCACACACACCCTCTCACGCTGGTTTTCAAAGTGTAAATTGAATCAGCACTCCCTTTGCTCCTTTACATGGCCTTTAGATGTTTCTTTTGATGTTATCTATACAGATGAAGCTGGTGTTAGGTGAAGAGTGCTCTTTTAATCCGCCAGCAAAGCTCATACTCCCCAGCACGCAGCATGCTCCTGAGACACGTGCTCATTATTGCTTATGTTTGAAAGCCAATATACAAGAGGTCAATTAGATTATATTTTCTGCATGTGTCAGCTTGCAGAAGAAGATTAAATGTATGTGTGATTTCCTTGAAGTGATCTCCTGTTTCAAGCTATGGCAGAGCAAATAGAGGAAATGAGAAAATAGATACATGGTGTTGATATGTGGTTTGCCTTGTTATCGGCACAGCAGCAAATAACTCTAATCACAGTTTTATTCTTTGGAGTGGAGATTATTCTAATAATAAGCTCTCGCAATTTATTTCTGCATTACTTTCACTCTCTCTCAACCTTTCTCTCCCTATCTATCTCCGTCTTGCCGGCCAATTCAGAATGAAAAGGAAATCAAGCAGCTCTCCATCCCCTCGTCCTAAGAAGAGGAAGAAGAAGAAATCTGGCCGCAGAAGGAGTCGGTGAGTGGAAGTGGCTGGCTTCTTCGGATGAAGTGGTTTGGGGTTTTTTTCCTCTGCTCTCTTTCCTCGCTGACAGAATAATTACACTGTGGTTTTGTTAGAGGAAATTCAACTTTTTTGTGTGAATATTGCGAGCGGGTCATCAGATACTGCAATTGTGGAGAAAGAAAGGAATCCTAGAAAGGATCATTAGCAGACCGTAGTAGCCCTGTCTTCCCTATTTTTTGTTTGACAAGGTCAACACAAGGAGGACAGACACGGAGAGAATGAGAGCGGAGGTCTGGAGGAGAAAGTAAAGTGGTGCTACAGGCAGGAAAGAGGAGTAAAAGGCATAGAGAGGAACAGAACTGGGGACAAAAAGATCCTTGGTGAAGAAAATCAGCTGATCTACCATAGTATCACACCTTAGCCAACAATGAACCCCTTTGACGCGTAATGTAATGTAACACCAAAATGCATGAAAAGGCAAATCACTGAGGGTTTCTGAGGCTTAGTTTGCAGTTGTGGAAAGATTTTCTGCTTGTCTACATTTGTAGGTTTGACAGCTCCTCACCCAGCCGCAGAGAGAAGAAGAAGAAGAGTGGGAAGAAACACAAACGAGACAGGTGAGGATATGTGTGTGTTTGCAAGCAGTGACAAGAAAGACTCTGACTCTTAGGGTACTATTACTCTGGCTCTCTAAGGGTTTTGACATTAGTCATCCTCACAATGATATAGATGGAGATCGAATCACACTTTGTTGGACCCATCGATAATATAATATTCCACAGAGCAACCCTAAAGTGATTGTTTGGGTTCCTACACGTGTGGTATACTACTCCATACAAGTGTAATAGATCCCCCAAATGTGACCCGTCAGCTCCTTCCCTGTCACAAAAAATGAACACGTCACCACGAGTGTTCTTCTCCAAAATGAATGAAGTGGATCTGGCCCAAGAAATAAAGCTGAAAACACACTAGTGCCTCAGCGCCATAGCACACCATATCATGTGTATCAAGTGCTGCCACTAGCACCAATAAGAAATATCGTACTGCAGCTATGGCTCGCCGGGCAGTATCTATTTTGCCATTGCCTTTGTAGTGAGGGATTATGGGTTGTATAGCTCAGGATATTTCTTAACCTCAAGAAGTAGTCTCTTGTTTGTCCATTGTTCTACACACATGAGAAACAGCGACAGCAAGAGGTGAGGAGAGGGAGCCGATCTTCCACGGGAGCAGAGGGGAAATTCAAAACCTCAGTTGAAACCAAGCGGTCTTCACTTTAACTTTTTTGCATAGCGCCCCTTTAATATTGACAAAGGACTAGAGGAGGATGTTAAAAAAATCTTGTCCGTATCCTTTCATTATAAAAGCTATTTAATTATTTTCCCAGTTGTTTATGTTTTCCTGTCGCCTGTCTTCGCCTCCTGAGCCAATAATACAATAATCAAAATGCTAGCTCAGAACGCGGAAGAAGTGAAGAGGGAAATAAGAGATAGAGACAGAGAGAGCTCATCAACAAATACTTCTACAATGCCTAGGGATATCATAACGACAATAAGCAACTATGAAGAGTGCCCTCCCCCTTCAATTTCTCTCTTTCTCAATCTGACTTGGGGGAACAGAGCTAAATGTGTTTCTCTAATAACCCAGCCTGTATAGGGGCGCGCAATACAAGAAAAATGAGCCTCTCACCAAATTGCTGAGCATCACTGCACTGCACCGCTCCTGTTTCCCGCCTCCCATCCATCCACACGCACCCGAGTCTCCCTTGCCATCTCCCCTCATCCCCACCTCTCTGCCATGCTCAGATAAGTCCAAAGCTGCTCTGCATTGCAGGTATTGTTGATGTATGAATAATGTATAGATGAGGCAGAGGGGAGAAACAGCGTGCAGCGCTCTTCCCGAGAGACAGTAGCCGGCCTCCGTTGATGTTCAGCTCCTTTTGAGGTGTTCAGTATGAGGGGGATGGAGATTACCTCAGTACAATCCATACTGCTGCCTCCGTATAATATACAGCTCACTTTACATAATAGCTCCAGGTTGGGCTCATGCCCATTTGAATCCATATTCATCTCCCTTGGGCCCATATGCTATCTGCCCTCATGGTAGCAGGGTGGGTGAGGGATTTAACTGGGGAGATGGTGTGTGAGAGAAGAGAGGGGGAGGATAATGAGCTCTCCACAACAAGACCTGGTAGAGTCCCCCAGTTGATTCCTTCCAGTGGGGAAATCAAAGCTGCTACTGGTGCCACAGCGCAAAGTCAGCCTTATACATTACCTTGACAGCTTTATTACCCTGTCTCACTGAGCCACGGTGAATCAACACAACTCTTCCCGCTGCCACTGCCGCCACTGCCGCCACCCTCCCACTCCGCTGCATGTTGTAGGTGTGTTAAATAGCAGGGCTCTTTAGGAACATAGCAACATCTCTCCAAGACCAGTCTTGACTAATCACCATGGAAACTGTAATGAGGGTAAAAATGATGTGGAGGTGATGTGTCAATCCAGCTCTGAGCACCGAGGGATGGCCGTCCGCCCCCTCATTATGTTCATATGTACACAATTAAAGGGGAACGCCACTGAACTTCACTGCTAACATCAGATGTGACATCCAGCACCTGTAGAAAACCAAATGTGAAAACTGCATGTGCCAGCACCCTAAGGAAACAGATTGGGTAGCAATAAGAATGCACATGCACATCATTAACATTGCATTGTTATTTTGGATGCTGAAATATTCCCTATAAGAGTCGCCACATGAAAACACCTTATCCTGTTAATAATAACTTGAACAGGCTCATATTCTGACCATCAGAAAACAAAACATCAGAGCTGTGATTTGCAGGGATACTGAAGCAAATAATAAGTAAATACAGCACCTCATCCTATTTACCATTGGCTTTTCTGTACAAGTTCTGCTTTGGAGATTTTGGTATACTCTGTTTATTCATATGCAGAGGGATGTTTTTGAAGAGATGTATATCAATATTTTACTCCAAATAGACTTTAACAAAAAATACTGCACGAGGTATTATCAGTATCATTGTGCTCAGCTAAATACATTTGGTGCCATGAAATGAATCTCATTTGGATGGGACAGCTCGCACACATTCAGTGATAATACGTTTTTTTTCTTCTACGTCCATATTCATTGGAGGTCCTCCACGGTGCGCGATTTGATAACAAGGTTAGAGTCTGACGTTGTCAGTGTCTAGCATCAGGGGAGATTGGTTCATGTTTACAAATGCTGCTTGTGTTGGTCTGGTTCAGAGGAATAGCATATATGAATTCACAAACTGAGTATAACAGCGTGTTGTTGTCATGATAATATCATAATAACGGTTGTCATGTTTTTTTTTTTTTTAATCTTTGCAGATCCACGTCCGGTTCTCGGAGAAAGAGGAGATACAGGTGAGTATGAGACAGGAAAAAATGACACATAATAGCATGACAACTGGTGTAAACAACATTGTTTACGATCCCAAGGCATTATCCTCTAAATATGTGCATTTTGCCCAGTATACATTGTTGCTTGAAGTGATTTCTGCTCCTGGATTTATGTTTGCACCATGGCAAGACATTGAGCTACGTGCAGCAGGAATGCACAGTTCATTTCCAAGCATCCTTGTACGTTCTGTTTCATTATCTTACTTATGATGTCTGTTCCAGATCGGGAAGCCCAAAGAACAAACACAAAGACAAGAACAAACAGAAGAAGAGGTAAGGCACACATGTTCTTTTTTCCCTTTAGAATCACTCCCCGTTCTATCAAATTGAGGTTTTCCGTGATAATGCCTCATGCATGTTAATATTACGTGGGCAAAGATAACTTTCTTGCTCACACTGTATAGAGAAGATAAGATATTTAAATTCATTATAATATAGTAATATTTGGTGTATGCAATGAGACTTGGCTCAGCACAGCCAGTCTCCTGCACAGCGGGAAATAAACAGCGGACAACCATCTTGGTCTTAAACAAGGGCTACAACTGAAACCACGTTCAGTCTCTCATAAATTTATATTGGTATTTTACACCCATTATTTCAGGCTCAGACTCTTAGAGAATATAAAGGAGTGTAAAGCACCGAGTGCATCTCACAGGTGCAGTGTGTGACTTCAATGCAATTTTCATTCCTATACATTGCATCCTGTCTTGATTAGAATATATATTGAAACTGTGGCAGTGCATGAGCTGTTTTACATATCATGGGCTGGGTGTGTTGTGCGTGTGCTGGTCCTGTATGCATACATACACATTGTTGTGTATGTATATGTATGTGTGTGGTGTGTGTGTGTGCATGTGTGTTTGCATGTGTGTGTTTCCATTTTCTGTCATCCACAAGGTCCCCTGGTGAGTCCCCCAGCAGGCGGTCCCAGCGTCGAGGCAGTTGCTGCAGCTCCCGTAGCGCCTCCCTGTCCTCCGCTCGGAGCACCTCCAAGTCTCCTGCCAGGTAGACCTTTGAATGCACAAACACGCACACACACAAGTACACACACGCACACACATGCACACACAAAGACATGCTCACATACACTAAGTTCTGACATGCATTGATATTTCTCTACTGACTGTAGAGCAGTTGCTCTGGTTACTGTCAGTCTCTCCCTGCAATCATTTATTCTCAGGCCTCAGGGGATAGATTAGGATACAAATGGAGCTCCTCGGCGTGTCTTATAATAACCTCCATTAAATGCTTGTGATTTTTCACCCTGCACTATTTGAATCCAGTGGAAAAAATACTCATCTTTACAAGTCATTTGATGTAGTATTGAGTCTTGAAATCTTATTCTTGTTAATGATGTCTGCGTTATATCTGCCAGTGGGTTGGAATAATTGTCTGTGATATGCCAAGCATACGCTTCCAAGGCTTTTCTTGAATCCAGTATCGTTTTCATGACACCAGTGGAGCGATCTATCTCACTCTGCCTTGTTCAAAGATACTGACACCTATTTTGAGAGAATTTCTGACATTAAGCTGCATTGGAAGATTGGAAGCCACAGACTTTCAGATAATTAGTGTACATGAGCTATGAAAGGACACATTTTGGTTAATTAACTAGAAGATGTGGACAAAATGGGCCTTGTTTTGGGTCTAATTTTTATGTTGAAGTAACAGGATTGAGTATGTGGTTAATGTTGTTCATACTGACATTAAAGCCAACTTTATTAATGCTTTGTAATGTTAAGCGTGAAGCGTGTGTTTGAAAAAGAGAGAGGATCTTTGGAAGTAGTTTGTGTATAAACAACATTTCAGATGTAATGTACTGAGCACATACTGAGATATTTTTGACTGAGCATGTTGAAGGAAAACAGGATTCAGTTTTAAGAAATTCGCTCTGAAGTCAACATTTTTCTGCATTTTGAACACATTACATGGAAAACAGAGTTGTCACTGTTTCCTGCCAGTCTGAGAGAGACTGCTCACTTGCTTTAAAACAAATAAGAATATACAGGGACAATAAGTAAGATTCTGACTGTCCTATGTAGCACAAAATTACTACACCATATCTGTGCAGCATTGATAAGGTTATTGATCAGTTCCAGTGACTCAGCAGTTGCAGTACGAGGTGCTGACATTTCTGGCTTTCCAAACTCACTCCCCCCCTGCGCTCTCTTTTAGATTGAAAACTCCCCTCCCATTGGCATTTCAAGACACTTCTTAACTCATAGGTGACTTTACATTGGAAATATGACATTAAGATCATGTTCAGACTTGGTTTTAACTTGTGAACCAGTCACAAGTAGACAGTGCTAAGGCGTGAACAGGTTGCAATTCCTTAATGGTCTTGTGCTCCAATCACTCAAACCACCGAGAGAGGTGGTCGGTGATGCATTTGTAGTGTGAATGCTAATGCGTCCCAATGTGTCCCTGACAGCACTGGAAGACCGCCTAGTTGCTTTGTTGAGACAAGGAGCGTTTGATAGAGAAGACTGTTGGCATGAAACTCAAATTTGAATGAAATTTGTTTTTGTGGTGAGATGACAGCATCTTTGTTGGCTAATTCAAATAACTGAGCTGCTTCATGAATGGGCCAGAGAAAAGGAATCGGATTGGTGAGGAATATTGGGAAGAGGGTGACAGCATATGGATGGAAGTGAGGGGGAAGAAGGAAAGGGAAGATGTTTGATTAAGGTACATTGGAATCAAAGTGAGAAAACAAAGTAGAGAAGTAATTCTGACAGATTTGGGATCGATCCCAAATCCAATCACAAGTCACTGGAGACGCATGATAATGCCAACTGAGAATGGCAATCTGTCTCTGCTGTCCACTTGTAATTGGACCACCTGAGGCAAATGTTAAAAAACAAGTGTGAACAGGGCCTAAATGACTTGTTAGGATGGACATTTTTGGCAGTGCCGTTCCCTGGGGAAAGCGTGGGTGGCTGTGGTTCACTCTGTTGCTCCTCTCCCTGCAGAGTGAACACCAAGCACAAGACAGACGGACACAAGGCGTCCAGCACCTCGCTGTCTCCGGGTCCCAACAGCCCCACGACGTGGCACAACGGGCACCACAGCCAGCGCACCCGCAACGGCAAAGCCAGCAGACTCAACCATACTGAGGGCGAGAAAGAGCACAATGTACGTGATCTCCTCTATTTTACCCCCCCACCCCGTCCCCTGACCCTCCTATCACCAGCTCCAATGGTATCTACCTCAAATGAACTTGAGTTTTACCTTACTTTTTTGTGTTGGTTGACATGAAATCTCCTCTACTATGATTTTGTATTAAAAGATTTTGTGTTCCTTTTTTACTTTCTAGTTTTATAGGCCAGTTTTTTTTTCTTTTTCTTTATTCTAATTGTTGACGTGTAAAAGGCACTCCTGTCCTGTGTGAAATTTACTGCTGCTGCTGCTTTGTTTCTGGCTCTCTTTGACTCCTCTGCCATCTTGTTTTTTTGTTGGTGTTGTTTTCTGGTAACAGAGAGAGGGAGCAAAGAGAAGGTTCTAGTGTTTTGTATTTTTTTTTTTTTTTTTTAATCGAGGACAGGTCCTCTGAGTCAGAGCACATTAGCATATCACATGTACAATGGAAATATGAGCAGCACAGGCATCCACTGTTTCCAAATGAATGGGCAACAAAATTTGTTGTTTCTTCCAAGCGGTTGCCTGCGAAGGCATGAGTCAAGAAATTCACAGTCAGTTGGGACAAGTATGACTTCAAACGCTTCCATCCCCATCAAAGGTCCTTGTACGTTAAGAAATATCAAAGAAGGCAACGCATAAAAAAATCCTTATTAGAATTTATCAAGAACGAGAAGTTCTAGGTTATGTTGAAGATACGTCGTAATTAGTGAAAGTTGCAGGTGGCAGGATCAGGCTTTTGATCATGCTTTAAAGTGATAGCAATCTGCGATACCACCTTGAACTGACTAATCCAATTACCCGATGGAAAGGTAATAGTCTTGATCCCAGTGTACCAAAATGCACGATAATGTGTATAGGAATTGACAAAGAGCAGCTTAGTATTCTAAGCATCCGTTGCTGTAGGACTATGTTGTACTATAGCTGCCTCCTTATCATACTGAATGATAATGCCCTTTGAGTTAGAAAGGAACTGTGGTTGTAGCTCCGTCCTAAAATAGCAAGACACGCTACTATTTCCATTGGCAGAATTTAATAAAAGACAAAACAAAACAATATGAAAACTCTGCAAGCTTCACAGTGAAGCTTACACTGCAACCTGTTCACAATACAGTCGCAGAATGTGTTATGTTTCATACTTATGCTCCTCTCTAACTAGTTGCTCCCATGTTTTGGCTCATTTGAAATGGTAACTGCTTCTGTTAGTCTCTGACTGACTAAGAGAGGCTGGCTCTGTTGTGTTTTAAATCACTGCATGCTATTATGGAAACAGCCCTGCTCTTCCATACTGTAAATGGATCATTAGATCTGGGCTAACAGTCATTGTGTTGGAATAAAACTGCCAGCCTCACTAACAGAACAAAAGACATCACTTAGACCAAAGGGATAGCTAGTGTAATAATTTTTCACTGCCGAATAAGCAACTAAATGGGCTGCAAACTGCCTGTAGACATTCCCTCCAGAGAAATGATTTAGCAATGCTGTCTCCTATTTCCTACTCCAGCTTGCATGTGTCTATGAGAAGGTCTCACCTGCTCTCTCTGTCTATCTTTTCCTCTCTCTCTTTCTCTCTCCCTGCTTGTCTCATTCATTACTGTTTCTTTACTTTTTATTCTGATCGGTTTAAGTGGTATTTACCCATGAATAAATGCCCAAACTTTTCTGTCTTTATGAAAAAAGCACTCATATGCTTTGGAACTGGACCAAGTAGGTTAACTGGGTACGTGTAATAGTTTCTTCTTGTCAATACAGTTGTCTCTCTTTCAAGCACACACGCTCTGCTCAGTGATAGATCTTCTTCTCCTCCTGGAGCCCGCCAAACCACCAAGGATTTAATAAACAAGACCCTATCTCTCTACTGACTGTTTCACTTCACCATGTTGATCTGCATGTTGCCCCTAGGTGGCAGTATCTCCTCTGTCCCCCGGCGTTCATTTCTACTCCGTTTGTTGAGGCCAGTGGAGAGTGGCAAGGGAGATCTCTCTGATCAGCCTGATGCAGATTTGAGCCATTCAGTTGGGGGGGTATTGTAAAAAAAATAAATAAATAAAAAAGAGCATTTGACTGGCTCAAATTTTCTGGCACAAGTTGATGTTGCCACTCTTGTTAACCTCCACCAAAAATCTTTTTGATTTGTTAGTTTTAAGCCCCCGAGCAGAAGTCTCAGTCACCCTGTTTGTGCAGGAGGATTGTAACATCTCAAAGAAGGTGGAGGCCAGATATGTAGGTCCAACAGAGGCTTGATCACACTGTAGCCGCTCTGTGGGTTTTTAGCACATCGACTGTACAGCAGCTCTGGTTTTCTATCTATCTATCTCTTACATCTCAGTTTGTGCTCCTGTAGTAGTCCTCTTGCTCATTAATGGATGTCTGTAAACACTTCAAAAAATAAGTACATGGAGTCAGTGCAACCTTGAATTTAAACTCATACATTTCTTATGAATATTGGTATTTTTAAAGGGACCCAGACCATTTTGAATGTGAGAGCTCCCCTTCTTCACGTTGATGCAATTGCAGTAGCTAAAGTAAAATTGACAAAGCTCCCCGATGCTCCCTCTTGTAACTCCCGTGTATTCCCAATGAAAAAGCAAAACAAAACTAAAGTCATACAAAAAGATTGCATGGAAGAAAGTTGGGCCAATGTCCAAAAGGAAGACTTGAGAAGGGGTGTCGCGCTGTTGCTGAAGAACACCCGGGCCAAAATGTGACTGGGGTCCCTTTCAAATGTGCTGACTCTCTCTAGTTGTCCATTTTAGCAGTGACTGCCCCTCCGACACACTGCCCCCTACCTGTTCATCTGTGTCATGTGTGACTCACGTCTCACTGTCATCCTGGCATTTTCTTCCCCCCATATCTCTGTCATCTGCCAGCTCTGCATGCCCTCCTCCAACTCCTTCCTCCCCTCCCTCCATCCCTCTAGCTTCTCTTACTCTATATGGATTCACCACTGATAAAATAATTAACTCTATCCGCTTACCTCTATCCTTTCCCCCCTTTTGATACAAATATGGCTGCATTTGTACAAGCGAAAAAGACAGCAAATCATTTAGTTTCTAGATTCATCCTTTGTTTCTAATTTTAGTTTTATTTAAAATTCCACCTGGGTTCCCCGTCCCCCCTCCCCCCCTTCCCATTTTCTTTAATTTTCATTTTTTTGCGTTTGTTTATTTCTCCTTAGTCTCTGGACAATATGTAGCTTTGATACTAAAAGAGGTCATTGTCTTTTTCCCATTTCGCTGCGGAGAACATTCCTTTCTCCTTTTTTCTTTCTTTCCTTTTTTGTTGATATTGCATACGTGTCACTGATTGAAATGGAAGGTAGGTAATGCTTTGCCTACGCACGTGATCTTTATGCAGATGAGAATGTGAGAAGCACCCTAGCCTGAGTGACGTCAATGTTTCTCTCTCTCTCTCTTTCTCTCTCTCTCTCTCTCTCTCTTTCCTTCTGTTATTTACCAGTGGTCTTAAGCCAAATTAATTTACTTCATCAATTATGATTTGATTCTTAAAGATTGGATTACATAGAGCTCTGGTTTTTCTCTTTCCTCCTTAACTTCATTCTGAAGTCCAATTTCCCGCTCTATCTTCCAGGTCCATTTCTTTCTCCATTTTTTTTTTCTTTCTGTTTTGGTAGAATGCATTCCTGTTTGTCCAGCATCTCTCTGTCTGTTGGTGAATTAGTACATTCGTCTTATAATTTCGTCATATTGATTTCTTCGACTGTTTCTAACAACTGTCATTAGCACCAGTGGTTGTGTGTTTACTTTATACAGCCTAGTTGATTTCTCTCTAGTGGAGAAAGGCTCTTCTCTCTGTTGTTTTGCAAGGACCAGTTCGTGTTTTCTGTTGTATCTTAGACTACACAGCAGCGCTGACAGCAAATTTTAATGCATGCGGAAGAGCCAGCTGCATTTGGGTATACACGTGTTTTGGAGGTCTTCCCTCTAGTTATGACCCTCTAACAATGGGCGATATGAAACTGTGCATCACATCCATAATATCCTGTCCGAAAACATCCTGTGATTCTCTTGCCTGATAGTTTAAGTAGGGAAGACTATCATTTTTTCCCCCTTTCAAAGCCTAAATTACAGGTTTGAAATATATTCTGACCTACATTCTACCAGTTATGGCCATTTTAAAAGCTACTGGCTCAAAGGTAATTTAGCACATTCAGGACTCGAAAATTGCTCATCATTCTAAAAATGCCAATTGACCCGATCTTTTTTTCCTAGTATTTTATCACATAGCAGTAATTGCTCTCACATTGCACCGACCAAATTGGTTCTTATATTAGTCGCCTCACAGAAAAGCCTCTCTCCAAAATAGGACAGAATACGAATTGGATCTATCTGTCATAAACGTGAAAGCACCTAAGTCAGATTTCAGGAATAGCTGGAAAAATAGCGCTCACTGATATTATGTAGCAACAAACTCCCCGGCCTCGGTGAAATGATAACAGAGACTGTTGCCCTTTTGATAGCTTTGAGTTTTGATTATAACTGCAAACATCCAGTATCAAGGGAGCGATGGCCACACTGACAATAAGGGCAGCCAGAGAGACAGAAGACAGCATTAGTCTCCTAATAGCACGAGGCAGATAGAGGAGAATTGCATTGTTCACTGTCGCTGACTAGCTGTTCCCGATGTTAAGTGAGTGGGAAGGTGACCGGCCCGGAGAAATTACTCTACATGTGAGGGATAACCTGCACATTGTGGTTCTCCTCTTTGCTTTTGAGTTCTTTTCCATTGATTTCCATGCATTGTCTCATGAGTCACTGGCAGTGAAGGGTTTTGTGTCTTTTTCTCTTGCATTTTGTGAATCTAATGATGCACTTATGTTGCCCCACTTTTCCCTTTTCTTCATACCTTACCTACTAAAGGAGGGAATACCACTTTATTGGTAAGTGGATGTTAACCAGAAGGGAGTTAAACAAGAGTAACCATTAAAAAAAAAAAATCAAAGAAAATGGGTCGCTGTTCACATCTCAACAATTGTCTACAGGAAAAAAAAAATCCACAAACAGAAAATTGAGTAGCAGACGATTTGTTTTCTGATTCGATTGATTCAATAATTGTGATCTTTATTTTGTTCCTTCCATTTCTGTGATGTTCCGTCAAGTTGTCTACTCTTTCTGTTTTGTTTCATTTTTTTAACCATTACTAAAAAAAAAAAAAAAAAAAAAAACTGAAAGAAGTCCTCTTTTTCTACTCTACCAGATCTGTAGCTCTCTACTTTCTGCCTCTGCTCTTAAACTTAATTTGGTTCACAATTTTATATTTTTTCCCTCTCTTCCTCCTCTTCCTAGTTTTTCGTTTGTTTTTGGGATTATGATTTCTTCAACTCATTATGGTTTTGCATGCCAAGTATTGCATGCGCTGCACCATAGAGGACTATCTATAAGCCATATGGAGAAAACCTAGATCTTTTTTCTTTTAGATGTTTACCTTCTGTTGGCAAGTACACCGTAGCGCTCAACCACCAATTTGAAAACACTGTAACTCTCTTTTTTCCTTTTTTTTCTTTGTTTTGTTTTTTTTTCTTTCTTTTTTTTTCCTTTGTTGGTTATCATTTCTGTACAGAAGCTCCGCGTGGTGACTGCTGGGTCCGCGAGCGTCCAGTCCACCTTGCTGAGAGAGCCCAAACTCCACAGCGTCCCCAACAGGAGCCAAGCAGGACAGATGGGCCCGGCGGGAGAGGCTGGGGGTGGGGATGGCAGGCATACAGCCATGGGGAGCTCCATTACCCAGACATCAGGGAGGAGGGGGAGCCAGCGAGGCCAGGCTAAGAGCTCCCACTCCCCTGCGAACAGCAGCGACTCGGCCCACTCCCAGCACAACCGAGGGAGGAACTTGCACCACCAGAGGAAGTAAGCACAAAGACGTGTGTTCTTTGATGCAGCCTGGCATTTTTAACCTCTTCTCACTGCTGAAATTTGCCAGCGAGAGAGAATGATTTGACATTTGCAGGACTTAGCCAACATTTCTTCGTGATACTTGGGGTGTATTGACTAAATGTCTAAAGGTGAAGGAGGGGCAGACTCATGTTCTAAAAGGTTGATTTATTTGACAGACATTTAGCACTTCAGGGCTTCTTCAATGTCAGTGTGTGGAGAAAAAAAACAGCTAGTAACCAGTCCTTTAATTAAATAATCTACCCTCTAACTGGATGAGACCATCTACCCTCTGATTGGCTAAGACCCTTAATGAGTTAGTTATTGTGAGGAAAAAGTTAACAAAACAATTACAAACATTGCCTGTGCCAACTAAATATTTTTTGCAGTCTTACTAGAGAAGAAAAGCTTTTCTTCACCAAATTAAGACAAAGAAAAATAATCTTGTATGTTATTATTTGACCACTAAATGCAGTATATACAAGTCCAAGCACACTAAGCACACAAATCATCATAATTTGTTGACATAGGCAAGTTTGGTAATAATTTTGTCTTTTTTGTAGCTATCCCATGATGGTCTTACCAAATCAAAAGATTTTAAAAGTTTATTTAAAGAGGTGGTTACTTCCTACAATTATGATTACAATTACAGTTCACATTTGGCAGACACTTTTATCCAAAGCGATGTACATATGAGATTTTTATACACCACAAGCAAAGATCTATTCAGGAGAGAATGACATCAGGTGCTATAAAGCTCTGGTTCTCGTCCGAAGGATATACTGTACATGCTACAAGGCAGTGATGAAGCCGTGAGGGGTGAAAACATCTGTCAGATAAATTAATCTTTTACTTGCAAAAAACTGTTAGAATCTGGAAACTTAGCATCCACACTTTTATCCCGATTACTCCAGGACAAAAGGTGGCCATTCATCCAAGCGCCACCACCGCTCCAGTCGGACACAAGCGCATCACCGGAGCCCGTCTGCATCCCCGGGACGCCACTCGCACACGTCAAGCAGGAAGAAGGGCGAGTCTCGGAGCGGGCAGAACCTGCGACAGCGCAGCAGCTCCTGGAGCAGCGGGCGCTCGTCCTCGCGCTCCGCCTCCAGAGACCGAGGCCCCAGCAAGGCCAAGTCCCCGCACAACAGACAGAACAATTCCAGGTGAAGCCTCCTTGACACCTTCCCTGCTGCCCCTTTTTGTTTCTGTTTGGTGCCGCTGATTTTCATTGCTGCTCTGGTTGCAATGCAGGGAGAGAGACAGTCTGAACCACTCGGACGCCGACAGCCGGGCGCGGCGTCGCTCGCGGAGCTACTCCCCCATCCGCAAGAGGAGGAGAGACTCACCCAGCTTCATGGAGGCTCGCAGGATCACCAGGTAGCACTTCTGTCTTTGTACCATAAAACACTTCCTGTTAGGTTTAAGCTTGTTATTTCTTCACCCTTTTGTTCACAGTTAATCTGCTCTGCTATGGCTGTATTGTAGATTCTGTGAACTTTCCTCCCAGCAGGCCAGCAGGTGATACAGGCACCTGAGGGAGAGCAGGGTTTGATCTTACTTTGAACACCTTTTCTACTCTGGAGTTATACTTGATTTGATTTTTTTTATTCATTTTTTTTTTTTATTTTGACACATCTTATATTACACTATTATTATTAAACTGGTATTTAATCAGGTGATGACACACTGAGATTCAAAATCTCTTTTCAGTTGATAAGGTAAAAAAAAAAAAAAAAAATAACATAAATTTATTGCACCAAATTTATTGAACTGTGGCAAAGGTTACACAAAAATTCCAGCACAAATGCCATGGTGACCATTATCAATGTGATGATAAACACACATAAAGAAACACTGAGGCTGATATTGATATTATCATGATACAAATACTGACCTATTTGACTTAGAGCTGTTAAGTGATGGCCAACAGTGTAACAGATTACTGCCCAAAATACAGCCTCATGCCTACGTTAAAAGTTCAAAACAGCTAAAGACAAACTGTGCCGGGAATCATCTTGACAGAACGGTGATAAAATAGTGTCTAATCAAACTGAGTGTCAGTGGAAATTATATCCCTATTTATCCAGGTGTGGCACCAGTATTTTGGGTTAAAGGACTTAAAATATGAATTCAACTTCAAAAGAGACAATTTGCATCTTTGCATCAGTCCCTCCACTGGAGATGAGCACATGTTTGAATTAGAGTAAACATATTCATAAGACTGGAGCCATCAAAGCTTTGCACCACAGTGATTTGATACCAAACTGGCTCAAGTCGGTGTTTTGTGGGTTTTTCATCATGTTAATTTCCCTACAGAGGCTATAAACTTGAAATGTGGTTTTCACTTGTGAATACATAAATAGAAAATCCTCACATCTCTGTGAAACAGTTTTTTTGTGGTGTAAAAAATTACATACTGTTTAGCATGTCACCTTTTGTGCTTTCTCCACAAGTTATGTGGCCGCGGGTGAATTGTGTGTACTTGTGACTGTCTCACTCCAGCGCTAAAGGTCCTGAAGCCAAGACAACGGGATGCTGCTGAGCTGAGCTGCAGGCTAGTTACCCTGGTAACAGTTGCCGTGCAGCAGGACTCTGGCTAGTCTGACTCCTGAGGCTCGGCTGCACAGTGAACCATCAGCCCTCTGTAGAGTAAACCTGACCTCCGCCCCTTTTTTCTGTCCACTCTCTGCTCCATCTTCATCTCTTTGTTTAAAGTGTGCATACAATTAACTCACACCAGCTTTAGAGCTACAACCCTCTGCAGAGTGCACTAATGTTAATACATGGGGACACAGGGATAAAAGCGCTATCAAGGTTTATTTAAGTGGATATCATCTGTTGTACGGGCGATGGATTCCCATGACAGAGACGTAAATATGAAAGACACAGGATCAGTCTGTAATCTACATCTCTGTTCAAATAATCCTGTGAAATCCAACTTGCAGCCGCAGGGATACTTTGATAGCGCTGATGTCTCTCTCTCCGTTCTGTTGACTGATTTTTCTGGGTGATGGCTACCACTGAGAGGAGGGAGTTCCTCTGACGGCTAACAGCTCTTAACCTTACAGGCAGCACGTCCAGGGTGGCTACTAACAAAACAACCTTTACGCCTTCACCGACGGTGTTATGCATCTGTGCGTCTGTGCGTGTGTGTGGATGTGTTGAGATAACCCTTCAGTTGCGTGCATGGGTGTGTGTGTGTGTGTGTGTGTGTCTGAGCCTGGACATGTTGTACTGTTTAACCCACATACAGCTGCTCTCTTCCAGAAGAACCTGCACTGATCATAACTCTACCACTCCTGTAACCTAACCTCTGATCTGCTCTCTGCCTAACCAAACCTTTTTGGGGGTTTTCCAGCATACCATGAATATATGTGCCTTACTCTGTAGACTTGGTAATTAGAAATATCCTTTTCTGTGGTGAGATGCTGAAGTGGGGCTTTTAAAAGAACAGTGTGTAGGATTTAGCTCTATCTAATGGTTACAAGGCAGATATGGTAAATAATGTCCTTGTCAGCTGAGATGACATCCACAAGTGACAAGGTCATTTTGTTGTTTAGACTGCAAAATGTTACATCATAACTTACACATAAGATACGAACATTAGTGTTAATTGTGACAAGTTGTGGTGATACCCTTGTGTATTCCCATTGTGTGTTTTAAGCACCCCAATATAAAATTAAGCTCTTTGTAGCTATTACTGGTTTTTGGGAGAAGGTTTCTGCAGTAGCTGACACACGCAAAACATCAAAGAAATTTACATCAAAGAAACAAAAAACTTTTTTTTTTTTTTTAGCAACTTTTCATTTCAGTAAGGTCTCTGTGGTACTATTGGTAGTCAGAGATAAAATGCAGTCATTGTACGATTTTATGTCCCATTTAATGGGCCACTTAATAAAAATCGCACACAGCAACAATAAAAAACAGGAAAGAATTATTATAGCTTGTTAACTGTCCAGCAGAAACCACACAACCTCTGTGCTGGTGCTCTTATAACCCTCGCCTAACATCAGTAATTTACATCAAATTAAAGATGCGCCAATCTTTATTCTTGCTCTCTGCTGTCATCAGTCCTCTTCTCTTTTTGCTTCATGTTTTGGTTTCTTTAATAGTGTTTCACACTCACTTGTTCTTACCATGGTAAAGTTATGATCTGCCAAGAACACAGGCAGAGGCAAAACAAGCCACTCTTGTTATTTTGGCAGCATAATCCAGTAATTCACTTACTGTTAGTGCCACCCACTTCCCTTAGCCACTTGCCGGACAAAAATGTGTTTGTCACAAAGTTGTGCTTTGGCTTGGTTTGTCCTGTCTGAGCCCCTGTAGAAAAATGGCTAAGCAAGATGGCAGCCCACTTAAAACCGGGACCTGCACTTATTTATATTAAAATACTTATTCTAACTTCATGAAAATATTGTGATTCTTCATTTCTGCTTTTATACACTAATAAAAAGCATGTTTATGAATACTGTATCCCATTTCTGTCTTAGACTCAATTAAAATCCTACATACTGTTCCTTTAATAGCCATTTTCAGCTGTAGGAAATTAGTAAGGTGTGTTGCACTGTGAAGCCTTTTTTCACAGACTCCAACTGTTTTCATAGCCTAGTTTGTGAGTACCACTCATCGCTGCAGGCAGAGCTCGTCACAAGTCTTAATGCTGCTCTGGGAGCCTTTGTGGCAATTTGACTGCATTTTGGTGAAGTCTACCAAGTGAAATGTTCCAAAGTGAAAACCTTTTTCTGTTGCCAGACTCAAACATGCTGCTGTATTTGCAAAAAGTTCATAATCTCATATTTATGTGGTTTGTTCAGGTCTGTTTTCAAGCACGGATTCAAGATGGCAGTGTTTCTTTGATGCACTAAGCGGGCAGCAACAAAGTTTTGTGTACGGGCAATAGGCAAAGAAGACAAGCTGCATTCTTGAATCATTGCACTGTTTATTAACATACATGGATTATCCACAGAAAGATGAGATTTTCAACTTTATGTAAATATTTCTTAACAACATGTTTAAGTTTTACAACAGAGAAGGGTTTAAGGATGTAGGAAATGTTTTCACTTTGGCAGATTTCGTTCGGAAAGCCTTGCCTGCATACAGTCAAAGTGCCGTAACTGTAGTAGTTGATGACTAGTATCACATTGCAGCGGTTGGTGCTAATCATCAATGGGGCTGCGATATGGATAAAGTTCCCGGAACCTAATAAATCTGGGATCTGGGAACCATTAAGAGGAGATAGTAGTGCTGTTGAATTGGTCAAACACAAAGAAAGAAGTGCAAAGAAATGCAAAGAACAGCGGAAACAGAAACAAAAGCCGAGCCCAGAACTTCACAGATTCTAGAAAGTCCCAAGTTATGGAAACTTCTGGGTCACCCTTGGTAGCTGAAAAGGACTATAACTTGCCTTAATGGCAACATCATTTACCAACAGGAGAAAAAGTCCTTAGTGCATCCTAACCCACCGCTCTGCTCCCCTCCCATCTGTAGCGCTCGGAAGCGGCCGATCCCCTACTATCGGCCCAGCCCTTCATCCTCCAGCTCCGCCAGCAGCCCGTCACGGTCCAGTCGCAGCCGCAGTCGCAGCTATGACAGCTACAGCAGCTACAGCCGCAGCCGGAGCCACAGCCGGAGCCACAGCAGGAGCCGGAGCAGAAGCCGGAGCAGGAGCCGGAGCAGAAGCCGGAGCAGGAGTCGGACCAGGAGTCGGAGCCGGAGCCGGAGTCACTCCCGCAGCCATCACAGCTACTACAGCCGCAGCAGCTACGACAGCCCGGGCTTTTGAGCAGAACAGAATGCAAAGGAAGAGGGAAAAACCAGCAAAGGAGAAAAAGTCCTTTTAGGTTTTGCTGTGCTCTGGTTGAGTCATTATGTATCTTTAAAAAAGCTCTTGTACGGTCCGTGCACTGCAGTCCAGGGCCATGACTCCTCTGCCCTCGACCATTATCTCTCTCTGCTACAGAGCCCGGATCAAAGGGAGGAGAAATGTCTTTTGATATAGTGCATTGCTCCAAAATATCACTGTTCATATCTCCACATACACAAGGTATTCAATGAAAGGGGTTATCATGAGTCAGAAAATAATTGGTAGAGCCGAAAGAACAAGTCCTACAAAATGTTAGCACTTTTTCTGTATTCTTCCACAAAGCAAAACCAACCAAAAATGAATTAATTTAAAAAATGAAATAATATATACATATATATATATATCCTAAAAGTAGGTGTTGGGCTGAAGACAAAAAGAGGACACATCAATGGAAAACATTGTTTTAAAAAATTAGACATTTTTCGACACATTTCATTTTCCCCAGAGACAGTTGTGTTTCATCGAAGATCAACAAAAGCAAGAACAAAAGAAAAGTCCGCAAACGACGTGGGGGGCAAAGAAGGAACTTTTTTTTATGACAAAAGTTGTATCATATAGGTCGTTCTGTATAGATTGAAACTCTTTTAAGTTCTGGCTTTGTAAACTATGCACTGTATATTCCATATAGTTTGAAAAGGCTTGTTTGATGGCAACTTAGCATGATGCATCGGGAGAGAGACTTGCTGCATATAGGAGAAATACCTGGTCAACCTTATGATTCCCAGGGTGCATCTGCAACCCCCCTCCCCCCCTCCTACCACTGACCTACACAGCATGTTAACCCACATGCATACAGAGGAGCAACAGGAGAGAAAATAACTATGTATTATGTATTTTTACTCTCTCCACCATTTAAAGGATTATGTTGATTCTGCTAATTCCGACTGTTTATTTTGTGTGTGTGGGTGTGTGTGTGTGTGTGTGGATGTGGGTGTGGGTGAGAGAGAGAAACCC
>OMLB01057322.1:61142-76186 GCA_900302555.1 Myripristis jacobus
CCCCCCCCCTCTTTCTCTCTGTCTCTCTCTCACTCTCTCTCTCTCACTCTCTGAGTTTAGCTTTATAGGACTCTGCTGCCATCCAGGGGCCGCAACACACACTGAGAACATTATCTGTACCTACCAGCACTGATCTGGTCTAGGATCTGAATTTGACCCACGAGAGACTGTTGGTCCTCTTCAGCGTCATTACAAATGCATGCTCTGCAGCCAAGCTTTGTTCAAACCCACAGAACTTTATTTTAAACTGTAGTGGAGATCACAAACATGTCCTGCTGAATTGCAGAAAAATGCAACTTTGAAGCTGCCTGAGGTGAAATCTAAGGGAAAAATCTGAGTGCAGGGGATAAAGCCTTGATATTGTTATTGATTATTGTCAACCAGCTCTGCCAGTGGTTTGCATGACTTCTGATGGTAATCTGATGCTGCTGGTTTGCTCACCTCCAGCCTCCCTTCCACCGCCAACGTTGAGAAGGTGACGTCCAGCCTGTCACCCGAGGGCATCCTGACTGTGGAGGCTCCACTGGCCAAACCAGCCATCGAGTCCTCGGAGATCTCCATCCCCGTCACCATGGGTGCCAAAACAGATGTGGTGAAGAAGTAGGAGGAAGAGTGAAGAGTCCCCATGTTAGCGCACCCACACAAAATATACACACTGTCTTCCTCTTACACACACACTCACACACATACAGTATAAACGCACTTCAACCCATTTCAAACAGATGGCTCCAAGAAAGAGAGGGTAAAGAAGCGGCTTATCGCCTCCTCAGATGTAAGCTCTCTGTCTAAAGCTGGCTTGTCCATGTGCCAAGATCATTGTGAGAGGAAAGTAAAGGATTGCCCTCGCTCTTCTCTCTTCTCTCTGTCTCTGATAATGAGCCAACCTCGGCTGAGTGCACTGTGTAAACACATCTGCACCACCGCCATATGCCTCCTCTTTCTGACATAATTACACCCTTCATCTGAATGGAGAAAATCTCCAGTTAGACCCGGCCTACAAACTCTCTCACAATCACACGCACAGACACACACAGACACACACACCTCATTCCTATTAAGAGATTCCCTTTAAGCTTTCCACATCATCAAGATGTAAAACACACTGAGGACAACGGCAAGAAGTAGCGACACTGTAAACTAAGTCCCAGGAGATTCACCCAAGCACCTTCTTTTTGCGACTGCAGAACAGTCCCAGTTGTTAGCCAGCACCCTGTTGTCTCCCACAACTGGCTTTCATCTGGATTTGCCTCTGGAGGAAACTGCTCAGTCATACAAACAGAGAATAAAGAACAAACAACACACTGGGTCTCCTCTTTTTTTCCCAATTGCACCCACTGTTGTTCATTAGCATGCTGATAACATTTGTCAAGGGTTTTCCTCTTTATGTAAGGGACATCCTGAGACTCGATCAGCTACTGGCATTGTGTTATAAATAGAGAAAAAGAGGGAGAATGAGTAAATGACAATGCTAAGCCTCTTAATGTTATGGTAAATTATTCATCTGATATTCAGTCATGCAAAAGAGAGCAAAGGAAATGTGTCGCACCACAAGAGTGATGCAGGAGTTCCTTGGCCCAGTCATTAACAAGATGCAGAGGCCCTGCAGGTTGCATCAAACTCAGACAGGTGGTATAGCACTTTGGAAGTTTGACCCTTAATTATAGCTCCCCCATCCGGTCAGTCAGTGCAATGTTTTTAATCACCACAAATGCATCACTCTATGTTTAGAAAAATTGCACCAATGGCCTCAGACACCTCACATAAGAGGAATTCTTTACACTTTAATTATAGCACCCCTATTACACCAATCAGTGTGCCTTTTTCCCTGTGATGGACCGGCGACCTGTCCAGGCTGTTTCCCCTGCCTTCCACCTAATGAGTGCTGGGACAGCACAAAGCGGGTTGGAAAATGAATGAATGAATGAGTGTGCACGTTAAAAAACTGAAACACAGTGCAAGAATGCAGCCCCTGCCCCTCCTGATTGCATCACATCGGGGACAAATGTATTGCCATCACTACTATGCCCATAAACAAACGCTATACTCTGTTAAGATCATACCGTTTAGTTTCTGTAGCTTAATCATAATGAACAGACAAATGGCAGTTAGTGATCAGCTCATTCAGGCTTAGTGCTTGGCTTTGTTTTCTTGGCATCCTGGGACTGAGACCTCTGGACTACAGAGCCATTTGTGGTCTGTGATGTGTCACACGTTGTCTCAAATTGCATAATTTTATTTTACACAGCCTTTGATTATCTATACAATGATGGAGGGATAATGGTTGAAAATCTGCTTTTATGCTTGTGACTGAAGATGTAATTTGAAAAAAAAAAAATTAACGGGGAAACAAAATTCTGTATGGTATAGTGGGAGACAAAGCACTGTGGACGAAGATGGATGAGTGTGTACTGCTTACATTCAGTATGAAAACTGCATGTACTACAGCAGGTACACTACATGCTTTACTATATCAGTAATAAACATTGCATAAGGTGCACACTGAAATTTTACAACATATTCTGTGTTATCTGCCACAAAATGCTGTCCAAGCAGGTAGAATATATATACCGCTTGCATTTTGGTAATTTTTTTTTTTTTTTAAACTCTGCTTGTGATATTAACGGGGGCTTGTACCATGAGTCATCAGTAGTTTTGGAAGGATGACACCGATGTGTTATTGTGTGACACTGAAATGTGGCTAACACTTTACTTGAAGCCTGGCTTTTAACACCGTCAAAATGCCTTAAGAAGACTTACTCAGCAGCTACATGGCACAGTTACTGAAACAGACAGGCTTTATTCAGTATTAATGTGATATTGCTGAGATTTGATATCCATAGTAATATGTCAGTTTAGCCCTCAGTGAAACCTGACATCACCAGCACACAAAATTTCCTTCATTTATAAAAATAAAATAAAATAAAATAAATAATTATTAATAATAATTATTAATTTAAATTATTGATTAAAAGCACAAACTCATTTTTAAAAAAGTGAAGGAAGCATGAATTAGTAATAAGCACATATATGCATAATTGGTATTATTATGTATTTATTTTATTATTTATTTATCATTATAGGTTTCAGAGGAAGTGAAAATTCAAAAATGTAGATCCTCCTGAGTTCTGTTTAGACAAGCCAAAAGGTAAGATGCAAAGAAATTGTGTCATCAAACGGGAAGTCCGTGAAGTCCAGCAAGAAATTTAAGACATTTCCTATTTCAACAATGACAAATACAAATATATACATGCTAAATACATGCTACTGCGCATATAAAGGAAAGAAACTGACATGTGGGCAGGGGCCAGAAGGAGCCACTGAAATGCTCATCACTGCTGTTTATTAAGAAACCATGCGCTGGAACTGAGTGCACTCAAGTGGACAGGTAAGGGGCTGATAATACCAGCCAACCACTGACGGCTGCAGCGCTTCACTCCCACCAATTCATAACCGTTCACGGCAAAATCCACAGCTTTATAGCACGAGTTGATAGAGAGGCTGTCACAGCTGACGTACTCAGAGGCTGGTTGTTTACATAGCCCCCTACCCCAACACACACACACACACACACACACACACACACACACACATCTCTCTCTCTCTCTCTCTGCCAACCTCTGCTCATTCAAGTTGCATGCCAGCCTACTAATGCACATACTAACTCTACTCTCGACTCTAGAGCTGCAGGGGAGATCTATTTATAGAGTGTGCCGCTATGCACTGAGCTTGCAGCATGTTGTATGGCTACACGGGGTAGATATCTGACATGCGCTGGTGTGTTGATTTTTGTTTGTTTGTTTGTTTGTTTTGTTGTTTTGTTTTGTTTCCTTTTTGGCTCCAGACCTGTACTGCCTAATAGGCTGCTTACCAGCTATCAACAGCTAGATCTAGGACATCTGTATCACACTAGTACCCTCCCATTTGGCACTGGCCTAATCTATAAAACACAAAGAGAGGGGGAGGGGCAGTGAGTAAGAGACAGAGATGAGCAATACAGTAGTAAGCATCTGCTCAACCACATGTCCAGTTGCTGAAGATCATATTATGGGGGGTGTCATATTTACCACAAGCTGATGTTTTGATGTTTCTGTTCGACATATACCGTGTATTATGTAATCCATAGTCTTAACTGCTACACAGAGAGTTTAGTGGAAGCTCTGTTGCCAAAGCAATGGAAGCCAGGCAGATCCTGACTTCAGACAAGGCCACAGTCTCTAAACCACTTAGCATTTCAAGTTTTCCCCTTCCATGAGTCACCATTTCCTTCCAGTTTAATGCAGGGCTAAATTATTCATGCCAATCCCCATCAATCCAGTGGCTATCCACCCCTTACACCAGCAAAGTGCCTTGTGTGAAGCGTTGTTTGCTACCAGGCTTCCAATTGGACTCCTCTCAGATCGCTGCGTCCTCTCTGCACTCACGCTGACAGGCCTAAGTAGGCCAGCTTTCCCAAGGAAGCTCTAACAGCGATCTGGAGACCATGTTCTATGCTGCTGAGTGGAAACCACAAGCCCATCCTGCCAGTGACATGAGCTAAGTCTACGGACACTATGGAACCAAGTTTCAAATTGACGTGCCAATCGCTTTTCCAGTCAGTGTAAAATTTAAAGATCCAACCTCCAAACTAATCAATACTCAATCTTTGAAAAGCACACCTTATTACCTCCCCTTTGTTGTAAGACATTATCCACATCTACAGGTCATCTAGACACAGTATAATCAAGTTATAGCCAGTGCCCGGAAGAGGATGAATTACTTTGGGAAGTCTGACTCTAAAGTAATCCGCCCAGTGTTAGGGATATGTTGTGTTAAAGACAACTTAGATACTGAAATTGAACCACTCTTAGACCTTGACACCAAACAAAAATGCTCTTGAATCAAAAGAATAAATGGTAGACCTGTCTGCAGGCAAGACAAAGAGCGCTTCACCCCTTAAAATGAGTTATCTTCCAACCATGAAGGCTTGTTGCTCTATTAGATTGCAATGTAAAAATGCCTGAACAGCCAATTCACTTCATTACAGTGAATTTAACTGAATTGGATGTTCTCAAAGACGCACACTGAGATTTTAAAAATCATACATCTGTTTTTGAAAAAGAAATTGCTCTCTGGAGATAATTCACTGACTCTAAAATCTAGAGAATCCAGCCTGCAAAGATGTTACTACGTCATCGTGTCAACCAAATAAACATCCATCTCTCCTTTGAGAGACACTGTACTTGATTTTAATTTTGGGCTACAAGTCATTGTGTCTGTGCATCACTTAAAAAATGCTGAATCTCCCATTTTGGAGCGAAACGCCTTTAGAGTCTAAAACAGCGTCGCATCAATTAAATTTTACCCCACTTTGCTGCTGATAGATCGCCCATCCAAGGCTGGAGGGAAATAGATTAAAAGAAATGGGCATACAACATACAACAAGAAAGGTGATATCTGAGAAATATTACAGTTCATTGGCACATTAGAGATCATTAGTTTCCAAAAAGTACTGGAGGCAGTAACTGGTGTTGGATTCTGATTCTGAATTTTTTTTTTTACATAACTCTGCATGTTCTATATGCATTTTCCCTCCTAAATTTTATAGCATATGCAGAGACCTTGGTGAGGGTCCAGCTCTGAGTGAGCTCTGACTTTCATTTTCATGTAAAACTCAGTTGTCACCACTCTCATGCAACATACTATAATGTATGTAGAGGAGTGGCAACACACCTCCCTCGCTGATGTGATGGTGATTTAAGGTATGTTGAAGTAAATCTGACATAACGTTAGACTTTCTGACAAAGAAAGATCTTGCTTGTTTTCTTACTCGGTCTACAGCTGTAAACAGTGAAAGCTGCAGCATGCAAAGGAAAGCGAGACTTGCGTACTTTTTTTAAAGCCGCAGTCTGTGATTTCACTATAGGGATGCTCAAACCTATCCCAGCGTGCATTGGCTAGAAATGAAGATGAACTCTATTTATATCTAAATGATGACAGAACAAGCCTCCTTATCCCTTTAAAACCAGTTACTAGAATTGGTGTTAAGTCCAACACTAGAGATCAGCGTGTGTGACACTGTAGGACTTGTGAGACATCAATTATTGCCATGAAGGTTCATGAATTTGCTTTGGCATCATCAAAATGGGCCACAATGACCAATTATGGATTTATATTAGCAAATGAGCATCGTAAATAGAGTTGATGGGTGATCTCTTCTTTATGTGTTGCATTATGTAACTCTGTTTTCTGTACATGCATTTACAGCACAGACTAAGAAGATAACAAACCATACTAAACCTCTAAGCCCTTGAATCATAATTTCTCCGCAAATCAATCAGCTAAAATTAGCCATAGTTAGCATAACAGACAAATGGCTTACAATTTCGGCAATATGCATACAACAACAACAAGCATAATGTTAGCCATGCTAGCGCTGCAAAAGAACACATGACAAACCAAGTGTATCGAGGTCAGGCCTGCGCTGCTCTGCACAGCCTGCTGCTGAGGAGCTGAAATGGAAATGAGGTGTTAGATCTAGTTAGGAGGGCTACCAGTTTCCCTGGGAGCATCAGTCTGGATAACAAAGACTGTGCTCAGGAGAGAAATGGTCAGCTCAGCATCATTTTCCATTCCGATGCACTATTTTGGTAGTTTGGAAGGTACACTGGGTGTTTTTTTTTTTCAACCTTACAACTGAGATGAGCTACATACTACATCCTATGAGTGAACTATACACTGTTAAATGAACAATACACAGCAAGCCACATCAGTGGACACACACACACATAGCCCACATGATGTTAATACAGGAGGAGGTCGTAGTGTCTGTCTTGAGGCTGTACTATGACCATGTGACTAATTACTTCCATGCTTGCTTTAACCATCTCCATGCTTCATTTGTTCTGGGAGGCGGCGCTGCTTGAGCCTCAACTGTTGTCAGCGGAGGGAGGGGCTCCAGTGAAAAGGGAGGAGCTTTTTTTTTTAAGGTACAAAAAGAAAATACACGACTACAACAAATCAGAGTTCATCCTTCCACTGTATCTTCTGACCCACTGAGGTGATTGTACAGTAGGCCAGCTGACATCTTCAGGATAATCGTGGAGCCTGACCACCATCAGCACACTCTGAGTTAATATCAAATCGAGCAGCTGTGCACTGATGCAGCATCTTGGCTGCTTCAGCTGTAGGAAATATAACTTTAATCATAAAGATGGGATATGAATGACCTGTAATAGACCTGACATCTCCAGCCGGTGTTGTGTGTAGTGTGTGGACTGCAGGTCCCTTAAGTAGTGTGTTGATCAGGGCAGGTGATGGTGTTTCTGCCCCTAGCAACAGCTCAGGATTGGCTAGTGCCAACACCCTCAACCGGGGGTGTCCAATCACATACCATGGAGGGCCAGCATGCAGAGTTTCAGCCAATCAAACGCTCTCCAGCTGATTCCACTAATTGGTTCCCCCTCTCTGGATGAAGATGCACTAATTAGTGAAATAACTGTCCTTGACTAAGGCCAGTCTCCAGCCTCTCTAGGGATAGGGTCACTCCTGGTTTGACGAACATTATTTCCAATACGGCAGTGATTTCAGCAGAATAAAACACCTGTTGTGACACGATGGGAGTTTTACATTTAATGAGATGTCATAATGTGAGATTCTGGCTGAGAAACCAAGACTATTCTCGTGTTCTTGGTTTTTTTTTTTTTAAATAATGCAGCAATTAGATGGGCAAGCTGAGCGTTAGTTAGTATCTTACACCGATGACAACCCTCTGTCTTAAAGTGACATTACCACCTCCACCTTGATAATGATCAATTTTGACAATAAGTATGCTAAAACTGTCTAAAAAAATAAAACTGTCCATGTTAAGTTCCTGGAAAAAACTAAAACTAAAAAACGAAAACTGTTCATGTAAAGTTCCCATGTCTTATTTTTGCCATATTAACTGTGTCTGAACTCTCATTTGTCATTAGTGACACAGCCAGTTCATGCTCAAGCTCATATTTTTCAGATGGAAGATGGATCACAAACCTACTTGTTGTGTGTCCCCCATCATAGTCTGGAGGCTAGAAACACTACATTTGTCAGCTGGTGAAAAAGTTGCAAGACCAGAGCCTCAAATATGTGTTTGTGTCAGCTGTATAAAACACACACACACACACACTGCAAAAGGAGATATCAAATATTTGTATTCACCATTATAATTTTTCTAGTGAACCCTGACTTGTATTGACAAATTAAAGTGCTGCACTTGCTGTCAGTCATCTACCTTTTTTTTAAGATCAGGAGAGATTTAAATCAGATTACTTCATCTATTTTCATTGTTTATCCTCTTCTCCTCTGCCCTCTGTTACTCAGCCTGCCACCTCCTCTCTTGTAATAAACACATCACATTTTCATCATCATACTGCTGTATGTTATTTTCCAATAGCCATTTATTGTGAATCCACCTTCTATGAACAAGCAACGGGGAACATAAAAGAAATCAGGATCAACAGTTACTTCATCTAGAACACACGAGTGGGTAAAAGGCAAAATGAGGGAAACAATAGGCAAACAATAAAACGATAAAATGAATAGGTCAATAAATTGTTATGGCAGACGCACTGGTTCCTGTGTTTCCAGGTTAGTGGAGCAGCATCCTCCTGACCTGTGAGGTAGGTCACAGTTCAATGTCCTCACAAAGCGTGATCAGGAGACTTTGCAGCTTAATGTTGACTTAAGCCAGACTTGTATGGGGTATGCGAGTGATAAGATTCTACTAGCATGGCGAAACCGCGCATGACGTCTACAGGCCGAATTTCATGTTAGATGTGGTGTTTGTAAAAAGAAGAGTGTTTTTTTTTCTTGTAACATACAACACTGGCTTTCTATTTAATATGAACCTGCAGCCCCATTACCCTAGAAGGACAATAATACAATACTAAGGGAGGCTATTCATTGTATGTGGCATAAAGTGCAGTATTTTCCTTTGCAACACAAAAATCGGTTACCAAATCTAGTAGTACTCATCTGTTAAACACAGAGTAAGTAATAGTTCTCCCAACTTCTATCTGCACCAAAGCCGAAATAGTTGACAGAAATGTCTCATTTCCAAGGAACACTTGAACCTCCGAGCGGTCGAGCCCTGCTGTTTGAAGCACCATTATGGTTTCCATGCAGACCCAAGTGGTTCCTCATTGGTTCTGCATTACAGAGAGGCTAATGAACTACAAATGGTTCCTTGCGGTGTTGTAATGACACCATGCGGAGCCCTGAATGGGTTGTAGATGTATCTGCTATCTCTTTTAGACCAAGAGCATTTGAATGGTGCATTTGGAGCCAAGTTAACCACTAAATGTCCTCAATTTCAACCGCACTGGAACAAGAATTCTTGAATCTGCCTCATAATTGACTAAGTCTTGGATGCATCTGAGTTGGTCACGGTCGTATTATGTAAGGAAGGATCTGAGCAGCACATTAAAATGCTTTCTATGCAGCGCTGTCTCCCTTACGAGCCAAGAAGCCTTCCTCCTTAAAATGTGCAAAAAGGTCAAACTCCTTTGCTGACCTTTATTGCACAAAGCGAGCACTCATTACAGCTTGGACTTTTCCAACATTTCTAATCATTTTTAAGTCTTAGTTACCACTATTTGCCTCTATGTGATGCTAACGGACTAAAAACAGAGAAGACCTACAAGTATAAAGCTATGAGAATACATTATGGCCCTTGGAGAAACACTGACTCTGTGAAAACAAAGCTCTGGCCGGTAGTAAATCTTAAAAGCTGATATGTCTTCTTTGTTTTCTCCACCCTTACCAAGAATTGCATGTCACCATGGTGATGTCTGTAACAGATCAATTTATTGTTAACAATCACTGTTTTGGTATAGCGTACTTCAGCAAATGGAGTAAAGAAAACACAGATTAAAAGAAGGTCTAGCTAACAATCCAATAAAAAGAAATAAATAGAAAATAACCCGATTAAAGTCTAGTAATTCCATGTTCATATGAATACATAACATCTACAGTATAAGTTAATAAATTCAAGCTACTGTATAAATACATCACCAGCATGCACAATATTGTATTATGGAGAATATTGGAGCAGTTATCATCTTACACTGAAGAAACAGTATAATAGGCAAGTGCATTTCTTGACCAATAAGAAACTTAACACAAAGAAAATCCACAAACCTCAAATCTGCTTTTAGATCTTCCACTTAACATTGCATGTGCTCTGTCCACAAATTATACTTAGTCCGCTAATCGAGTATGTAGTTCCAGGTGACCGTGTGCCATTTCAGGGATCCTTACTGATTGTTATGAGAGTAGCATAATTATAGAGTAAGGGCTGACGCGTTTTGTTGTCTTATCAATTTCTCTAAACCTAGATTTTGCGTTAATTTTTCAGTTTTCGACATTTGAATTTCCCATATTTGTGCGAATCATATCAGTTTCTACAAACATGAGGTGCCAATAGAAATTGTAATAGTAACAACAATACTGACAATAAGAATTAGGTTCCCAAAAACAGTTAATTTATTTAATAAAGCACATCAGCACATGAGAGGGACAAGCTGCACTAAGTTTACTTCATGAATTTGTATTTTAGTTACAGTATGACTGTGTGACTGAGCTGGACACATACCTGACACAAAGCAAACAAAACATTTTTTTTTTAATGTATGTTCAATAACAGAGACAACCTGCTTTTTCACTCAACGACCATTGTGTGGTGCACCTAAAGACTCCATGTTGGTACTTCCGAAGTTACTTGATGTAGCTCAAACACCTCCGAATCCTGTCTCTTTTCCTATAACCCGTTTGCTCTCTCTCTCTCTCGCTCTCTCGCACTCTCTTTCTCTCTCTCTCTCACATTAAACAAGGCAATGACATTCAAGGTTACTCTGATTTTCTTGTTGCTCAAGCATTGAACTCAATTTTTTGAATGCTCCTCCCTCACCAAATACAATAAGACAGCTCAGCTTCATTTGCGCGATAAGAACAGTCTCTGCCAGTGTGAAGGTATCTTTACCCAACAGCCACACTGTGATGAATGACATACCTCTTGCTTCTAAGTGGTATTTTGGCAAATGTTGCAGAGGCTATCGAGGAGGGGGTTTCATTCATTTTTTTTTTTTTTTTTTTTTTAATCATAAGTAACTTCTCAAACTAAAATTGTCTGCCCTCCTCCTTTTTCATTTTTTCACTTTTAATTTGTGGAAAAATAAAGAACAGCAGCCGTGTTAGTACCATCGGCAAAAAGTGGCCGCCGATGTTCCACCGGCCCCCCTTTTTAAATTTCTAAGAATTTTTTTTTATTATTATTTTTTTTTTACTATTATTATTATTTTGTTGTTGTTGTCGTCATTTGTGAGCGCGCGTGTTGTGTTGTTTTGGCAGAATGAGGTTTTGGACTCTTAGTTGTTGCCCTCTCCTCCCTCGTCATCCTGCTGGTCGCTCGTCCACAGTGTCAAGTTGTCTCGTAGCAGCTGCATGATGAGAGTGGAGTCTTTGTAGGAGTCCTCGTTGAGGGTGTCCAGCTCAGCGATGGCGTCGTCGAAGGCGGTCTTGGCCAGGTGGCACGCCTGCTCGGGGGCGTTCTGGATCTCGTAGTAGAAGACGGAGTAGTTGAGAGCCAGGCCCAGGCGGATGGGGTGGGTCGGCTGCATGTGCTCCTTGCTGATATCGTGGGCCTCGCTGTACGACTTCTCGGAGGACTCCACCACCGTGGCCCTCTTCTCACCGGTGGCCACCTCAGCCAGGTAACGGTAGTAGTCGCCCTTCATCTTCAGGTAGAACACCTTGCTCTCGTGCTGCGTCTCGCTGCAGTTCTTGATCAGGAAGTTGTCGAGGAGGTCCAGCACGTCTTTGCACACCGCCTCCAGCTCCTTCTCGATCTTTTCCCGGTAGACCCGCACCATCTCGATCTTCTTCTCGTTACCGTCGGCCGACGTTTTCTGCTCAATGCTGGAGATGACGCGCCAAGACGAACGCCTAGCCCCCACCACGTTCTTGTAGGCCACGGAGAGCAGGTTCCTCTCCTCATTGGATAGTGCCTCGTTCAACTCTGTGACCTGAGAGGGAGACAGAGAAAGAGATGGGCATTAGCAGGCCTTTTTCGTCTCAATTATCTTAGTTTTGTCACACATATGAAGACATAATTAGATTATCAACTGCTGCCAAAGGGAGTTCACAATTTACTAAACAATCTGTTGAATATACACTGGAGCCATCATAGCAACAAGGCACTAAGAACTAAACAGCCACTTTAGATAACATAAGAAAAGACGGTGCCACACACTGACTGAAAATGGGTGCAGATAGGGAAGGCAAAGCTCCACTTCACCCAAGGCAACGACCAGTGCATCCAGCAGAATGAGCCACGCCTACAGTAAGATGACATCACCCCCTGAGGTTACTGCTGATTGGCTTCCTTCAGCTCTGAAAGCTCGTTTTGTTTTGTTTTGTTTTCACAGGCCTGTGTCTGGCTGGAGGATTTAATCCTTTATACCCCACTGGGGCTGTGCAGCAGAGGCATCTTTATAGACCTTTTCTGAGTATAAAGCCCGTTGTTACTTTCTTTTTTTAGGACAGAATTCAGTTCCACAAGCGTACCAAAGCTTGGGCCCCCTGCAGATCACGCGGGATACCTTTTCACAATGCGTCACAACACTGAATGCAATATTGGTCAACAAAAATACCAGTCTGTGTACTGAGAGTTGAAATGGTGAATGAATCTGTGTTCATTTATGTTCATTTTCAGATCCTTGGACATCTAAAAAGACAAAACTAGACTGACTCTTTTAACTTGCTTGATATTTCTAATTGCCCAAGTGAATAAATAAGTAAATATATAAAGACAATGATATAAGATCTATCCATCCATCCATCTGCTTTCCATGCTCCCTTGTAATAGGGGATTAGAGCCACACTAATGATAAAAGACACTTGAAAACACAACTGTGTCTACATTATGTTGGCAAACTATTCCTATAAAATCCAAAAACAGATTTAAAAAAATTAGGGGCACAAAATAGGAACTATGTCTTAAAATGTTTGAGCATGAAATACACCCTTTGATTTAAAAAAAAAAAAACAATTTTAATGTAAAGAAGATTTTTATCATAAGTCTCTGCTGAATCTATATCTCACTGTTGTTTTTTGGCTTGCTGTTCATCTCTTTTTCTTTTTTTTTTTCAACCCATGCTGGGTCACATTCTCCTTCTACACATCGGAAGGACACTGATGAATCATTCCTCTAATCTTACCAGACTTCACAGGACTTGACTAACTTGTTCTTTACAGTACTATTTTCTATTCCTCCTTATCAAAAGTAGTGTTTGGTTTGTAAAGGGATAAGGTGTCTGATTATCACATGGTTAGGCTTGTATTCAAAAGAGGCTGTAGTGCGTGATCAGCCATTTGCAGCATCCGGGAGTCAGGTGGGGCTTCACTGTCTTGCTCAAGGACACGGACAGCGAGGAATGCTTAAACCTGTGACATTGGAGGCACAGCAGTATCGCTTTGCTTTGACTTGACGGGCCACACTCCTCGTCTCTCAGGTGTAACTGATAATTCAGTGTATGAACAACTTACTACAAGCCTTGGGTATGTTGCAGGCTGATATGTTCACGGCAAAACAGCTGATTGTGAACTTATTTTGAACATACGTTCAAGCTTTGCCGTTTTGCAATCATCAATGCATAGCAATGTCAGCGCAACAATTAAATTCCTCCTCCTCCTACATCAGGATAAACCTAACTGTCCCCTCTAGCGAGATTACTTGCGCTGAAACAGGGAGGGAGCGGAGGGCAAAGAGCAATCTATCATGCAATCTGCTGTTTCCATGGAGACTGCAAAATCTGCTTTGTTTTTGAGAGCCAAACTATCTCTGCTGGAGACACTGGCCCCAAACTGCTAGTAGCGTGGAGGCTGACATGGCCAACGGGTATGGGGAAAGCAGCAGGACTGTGGGTGGGGATAATATGATAACAGCTGCCCCTCAAGTGGAAATAGGCCATTTCATATCTCACACCTTTCAGCCAACTCACACAGAGGACGTTAAAAGTCAGCCTGAACACAGCACCTTTTACAGCTCCGTGCAGGACACAAATGATTAAAGAGCAAACAACTGACATGCTGTAAATGAAATAAGCGCAAAACCAACAACCAAAGGCAGCCTCTTGCCTTAAGTCCGGCGATATTTTTCACTGAAGAGCGTTTCTGCATGAGGGACTGTAAATTTTATAGCTGCCATAAATAAGATGACCTTTGTGCTCAAACAGTAAGAAGACAAGAAAACAGTGAAACGACATCTATTGCGTAACAAGCACACTCACAAGCCCAGAGGGAAAGCCACCCAGCCCCCATTGATCATTCCTGAAGCACAGTGGCAATCCTGGCTGCTTAGATCTACATACTGGCTCTTCACTCTCAGCCTCATCACAGGTCAATTAGAGAAGGACCATATCTGACCTACAGTGAGCACCACCAGTAAAGCAGGTCAGCGCTCGAGCACCGGAGCGCTGGAGAGGTCAGAAAAACAAGGCCCAAACAACCCGTCTGTAAAAGCATGGCTGCCTTTGTTTCAGAAGGCTGCAGGGTGTGCAGAAAGCCCTGACGGAAGCTGTGGTGCGGGGATGACAATAGAGCTCTGTCTACCCATAAAGCTCATCAATCGCGCTCGCTCTCTCGTGACTCATCCTTACACAAGGCAGTCAAACTTCCAAACAACTGTGTGTTAATACAAACAAAGGCCAGAAAGGACAATCAATAACTTCCTCTCTGACAGCCCTCTGCATGGCCATTAATATCCACTGGAGAGACACAGTGAGGGCTAGAGGGCCGGGGGAACACAAGAGGATGTGTTTGGCCTGAGCGCAGCCAAGCTCAGAACCAAATATCGTCCGCTTGACGTTCCCATTTAATGGATTACAATTCAAAAAAAAAAAACAAAAAAAAAAAATCCCCAAGGCCCCCATGCATTTCTCTTCCTGTTGCAACCTCTCCCTCTATCTCTTCTTGCTCGTTTGCTTGTGCTCCCTCTCGCCGGTCTCTCCTAAACTGATGTGACAGCACCCCTG
>OMLB01057323.1:0-14291 GCA_900302555.1 Myripristis jacobus
TATTACAGCTGCAAAGACCCGTCCAGATCTCACACTGCTATCTGTAGCTTACATAAACATAAAGCTGTTTTGCCTAAATCAAACAGACATCTGGCAAAAAAAAAAAAAAAAAAAAAAAAAAAAAAAAAAAAAAAAAAAAAAAGGGTTAAGTACCGCCCACGCTTAGCTATGAGGCAGGCGCGTAGCCAGGGGGTTGCTTGCAGTTGTTATAGCAACACCAAAATGTGGCCCAGCAACCGCAAAGCAACCCCAAGGCTGAAAACTAAAATGCAAGTTGTTTTTTTTTGTAGTGTTATAAAAAAAAATGGCGATAATTTAATGAAACATTTCATGTGTTTTTGTTATGACTAAAATTAAAGGCAAAATATAAAAAGATGAGACTCGCAAGAACTAGCCTATCTGGGGTCACGTTAATGTTACGTCGTTAGCTAGGAAAAAGAAGCGGGGCCATTGGAAACGCAGACTCACAACAGCAAAGTGCAAACATGGATCGATATCTACTGAAGCCTAAGGAAAAAAATTGAAATTGAGCAGCAATCCGAATCCGAGCAAACAGAAATAGAAACGGACAATCCAGAAGAGGGCCAAGAGGAACATGTCTGCTCAGACGAATAGAGCTGTCCATGGTGCTGAAAACATTAATTAAGTAATAAACCCCTTAAAGCAGTGAGTTACAGTGATTTTACAATGGCTGAGGGGTGTTCTAAGGCACGACGCGCAGTGGAGTAAAATCACTCTAACTCACGGCTTCTCGGGGCTTATTGCCTTTACAAAACGGTTACCCTACATATAGCCCATAAAATAAAGTTACAAGAAAAAAAGTCAAGAATTTATTAGGAATAATGCAACAACAAAATAATTAATTGAGAACTATTTACTCTTCCTCCAAGCAACAGCGTATAATCCAGCAAGATAGTGGACAGAATGGTTGCCAAGCAACACAGACGCTGAGATCGGGTGAAAATCAACAGTCTCTTCTCCTCACACCAGCTCTGAAAGCAGCGAACAGACCACAGAGATTGTTTCACAGCCGCCACTTCATTTCTCGCAACAAATGTAACGATTAAGTTCCAAATGTAATGATTAATTTCCAAATGTAACGATTAAGTTCCAAATGTAACGATCAAGTTGAGCGCAGAGTAGTTGGTTGCCAGGCAACACTATGTCTGTTTACACTGGCGCGGGGATATTTTGTCTGCCTCAGAATGCAGGGCTACACTGGTTTTACAACGGCATGGAACGCGGCTCAGCCAATCACATTTAAGGATGGGAAGCACCCGTTTTATAAGGCATGTTTTATAATGCAGTTCTTTTCTGTGGCCTATTCCTTCACATTTTGCCATTCAATTAATTCAAAAACAGGTAATTGTTAAATGGTTTGTAGGCTGGGGCTATTATGTGCATCTCTCACTGCCGTTAAAAAGCGGCATATATACCAGCAGTTAAATTATCAACAACGAACTTCAAATTGATTTTGACAGGCTTAGGCCTACACCATAATGTTTATCTGTTTCATGGTGTGCGCGCATATCTCCCAGACAGGCCTGATTCGACTGAGTAGGCCAATAATGACATCCATATTATGCTGTTTAATTGGCATTGTAGTAAACTGACAAGCAACTCCGTACAGTTGTATAGCAACTACTAAGCAACTGCAGTGAAAAATTTCTGGCTACACCCATGCTATGGGGAGGTCATAGAGTGAAGTAAAAGAAGTAAAATCTGCATTTTCTATCCTCACCATGTGAACCGTTGTGGTCACCAAATAGCGGAAGGATCTCTCTGTCTCCAAACTCTGTAGCATGGCTGACCAGAGCCTGCTTGACTGTCTTGTATCCTGCCAGCACCACCACTTTCTTCGGTCCAAAGTAAATTGTGAACACTGATCCATGTTTCTTGGAAAGCTGAGAACAGATACACAAAGCCATCAGTATTAATTATCCGACAAGTTATCAAGTATGACATGTTAGGCTGTTTTTTGGCAAGGGATACATGAGTATGGTCGTTTTCATACGGGTCACTTGACCTCTGACCTCAAGACATCTGAATGAAAATTGGTTCTGTGGGTACCCATGGGGCTTCCTTTTGCAAACATGCCCACCATATGCTAATTCCATGCAATTTGGGGCACAAACCATGCAGTGTAAATATGTTATTTTTGTCTACTCCATAGTGGTCTATCTTCTGGAGCCTAAACAGTCTTGGAACAGTGTGGTTGGAAAGCTGAGACTCTTGCGGATGTGATAAGCCCAGTTGTATTTGTGTGTGATGATGGTAGCCCACATAGTAGCCACATCATTGTTCCTGAGACCGTTTTTTGAAACTTCACATCCACAAAGTAGAGACGTAGGGCATTCAGAGGATTCCCTAGACCCTAGGAGCTTTCCAGGTGTATTGACAATAGAGGGCAGTTTCCAGAAGAGGATGCTCACCATCCAATTGCCAAAAAAGTGATCAAAAATGGTTACATTTTGCAGCAAATCTGTGTAACAGATGGTATCACTCCAAAAATTGCTGCAACAATTTATGATACATAACTGAGCATGGGAATGGCCATCATATCCTTCAATCAAAATGTCCTTACCCTTACACACTCTAAATAAATAAACGAATAAATACATAAATAAATAAATAGGTGCCTAACCAAAACAAAATATTTATTACAGATTTATGACCATCATAATAAGCTGCATCTCAAATCAATCTTTAGATTCCCAGCTTTCAGATGATGAATACTGATGAGCTTTTATTTCCCCCTTGCAGACCCCCAGCCCCCTACCTCCTCTCACCACTCACCACTAAAGTAGGTCTAAAGAAAGAGGTGGAATAAGGGCTTAACTGTCGTATCCAAATCAAGATAAAAAAAGAGCTATGTGTAGCACCAGGAGGCTGGTGTGCTCAGAGTGTCAGAGATACCCCAGACCTGTCCTCTGCCCTTTGCAGCAGTTAACCTCTTACACTGGGGAACACTAACAACAACTGGTTTTAATGATTTGTTGGCTTGGTTAATGTTCAGTCAGCACTGGGGTAGAAGCAAAGATTTTGCTGATGTGTCCTGGCTGACCAGTTGGACAGCCAGGACACATCAGCATGGATTATGGATTTTGTTAGGCCCCCCCACTCTGAAAATGTTTATATCCCATATTTACACAATGCTTCATGTGCAATTTTAATTGTCTTGTATCAATTCTTTTCACTCAGTCGTTCATAATTAGAACAAAGGAAAATCACTGGCGAGAATAAGCTTTTAAAATGGTGAGCAAGTTAGTCTGAGTAGTCACAGCCCAAGTATGGTACCTTTTTTTTTTTCTCTTAGTTCAACAGTTGCTATTGATTAAACAAAACCTAATGCAATATATTTTTGTTAACAAACCATCATCATGATCAGCTACTATTACTGGATTATTAATTATTCAGTTGTGAACAATAAAATAATACTCATAATAGCAAAAAATAACATTCAGCGTTATTGGTCATAGTTAATGTAAAAGGTTAACATAGTTACTTTCTTCAACACTGGCCACTTTTTTAAAATAAGCGCTATGATGCTCAGAGTTTTTAAACAATCAATTTAGTATGTGCCTATTGCCAAAATTGAACATAAATTGTGACAGGGGAACAATAACACATCAGTTTACTAGGGAATGATTTTTCTAATCATTATGTACCTCACACAGGGTGATGTAGGGTCTCTTGAGATTCATCTGCAGCAGGTTACCAAGCAGGGGAAGTGCTTTGGGTCCTGGAGGCTCCTTCATCTTTTCCTGGGAGCTGAAGCTGGAGGAGAAGATGTAGAGGACCAGCAGGAACACCACAGCACCCAGCAGAGTGACTGAGCTGGAGGGCTGGGGAAGAAGATCTAGTGGGTCCATGATTCAGAAAAATGGATCCTTAATTACCAGTGAACTGACAAGTTAATAACTCTGCCTGCTCCCTTTATCTGTGACCTTATAGGTAAGAGACACATCTCTTGGACCTGCCTGTTGAGACTGAGGGAAGGGGCTAATCAGTAAAATGAAATGGTCATATGTAAAGACTTGTTAATCATTACCTGTTTTCTCTGCATACCTGCCTGGTTAAGTTCTCAGTGAAGAACAACCCTGGCTGTGCTGACTCTAGCATTACAATGTATATGCATATAGTGATGTCAGTTTTATACTTTTGCAGTCATACACTGTAAATCCTTACCAGAAACGACATGGCAAGTTTAAAAGATTTGAACTAAAATGTGTAGTTTACTATCTGTGGTTAAGTGTTGTGAAAATTAAGATGCCACTAGTTCACAGAAATACTATTGTTCAAATCGACTTACTGAGAGAATCTAAGTTGTGACTTGAAATAATGAAAAATAGGTTGCACTATCACTGCCCATGGAGGTTACAGTGCTTGTGGTCATTCCAGAAGAAGAACGAGACCTGACTCCAAACTCCCTCCACTTTGGATGTGAGACAAACGGATTGTGGTTGATAATGAGCAACATCTACTAAACACTTCAAACTTTGACTCTCCAGAGGCACTTGCAGAACAAATCTGGATTTATTCAGAGGGTGTTTTTGACAATAGGAGGCAAGTCCAAACCCAAACTCCAAACACTGAAAAAACAGATTCTGACTAACTTTACCATTAGCATTTAGCAAGTTCACTTTGTATTAGGGGTGTGCAGAAGCACCACTATTTTTACTTTGTTTTTATTTCTATTGGTATTTGTGTTTTGTTTTGGAGCAAAATAATATTAATAATAATCCGGGAAAGAAATGGGTGTGGCTCAAAACAGAAGTGATTTTTTTGTAATTGTTGGATTTTTAACCACAAAGAAATATTACATGACTGAATGTGCTGCTTATTAAAGCTCTCTAGGTTTAGGAAACCTGCTCTAACAGCTATCCATTCTGCAAATCAAAGAAATCTAGCTGTGAAAAAACGTGGAGGACTTCTGTATCACTCTGTGACCAAATCCAGTCAGTGGAGTTTCCTAGCATGCTTTTGGTGAAAAGACATTTACTTAGCAGAAGACAGAAGGCTGCCTGGCTTAAAGTCTGTCCTCTGCACTCTGTACTGCAGTGACTGTAAGCAGTTATTGATGCACTATTGTATTTTTTTAACATGCTGCTTGGTTTATGGTTTGGTAACCATATGTTCTATTTATTTTAAGCCTTTAGGTTATTTAATTATTTATTATAGGGTGTATCTGAGCTATTAAACTGCATAATGTTATTTATTCTGTATGCTGCTGGACCTGGGTAATGAATTTCATTCCTTCATGTTTTTAACATGTTTGAATGACAGAAAACTGAACTGAACTGAACATGCAGTATTTAGAAAACACACTGCACCAAACATAACCAGATGTGTTCATCACTTTTAAGTTTCCTCTGGAAACACTTTGGTTGTTGTTAAGGTGTAATTGCAGCACGTTGTCTAAATGCTGCATGTTTGTGTATTCTGTTGTGTCTGACTTTCCCATTGCCCTGCTCAGTCCCTCCTGAACCTGGTCTGTGAGGTGAATGGTGAGAAAAGATAAAGACATTTATTGCGATGATCTTTGTCCACTGTTGTCAGGTCATGTTTAGGTCAGGAGGCATTTAAGTTCAAAACGGATAAAATGGGAGGTATAAAACTGGGTCAATAAACTTCAGCCTTTACGACTGTTTGTGTCGTCTTTGTTCTGTGTCATGTGTATGATCTGTAGAGGATACACCTGAGATAAGGTGTTTGTGTACATAAGATGTTACTGCAGCTCCTTACCCTGTACTTTTGGATATTGTAGCTCCTGCTGCATGAGGTGAAGGGCTGAGGGTGAGGCTGACAGCTCGTCAGATCCAGGTCATCCAGTGTAACTCTGCCACACCCAGCTACGCAGAGGTCTCCGTTAAAGTATGTGTTACTTTTCAAATTATACACAGTTTATTGTACACTGTATCCCAGATATTCTTATATCAGAACACAATACATTTTTGTTCCTGTAAAGCAAAATATGATCTGCGCTTTTGTAGACATGAACCAACAAGACATCCACCTGTCAATCAGTCTTCAAGTGTTTATACCTGTTTGTCAACATTCAAATCAAATTCCTCCCAACATGTCTGCCTGTTTATCCTGTTTCACTCAGCAATACATCACCATATGGAAGTTAGATACTCTTGAACATATTTTTCATCTGGACTTTAAACTGGCTAACAAATAAATCAACATACAATGTCCATTAATGTGACACTGGAAGAATACTGAGCATTTGCATCACACTGAACTTTGTTCATATTAGTTGTCTTTTCTTTTTCTTAGCTAGATAACACTTCCTGTGTCATCATCTGAGTTACAACTTCACCGATCACTCTTGACTATTACATAATTGTGTGTCTGTATAAAACAAATAAACTGCTGTCATCAAAGATAAAATGCTTACAACCAGACTGTAAAAGGGGAATTGCAATCATATTTGAAACTGTCAAAGCAGTTGGCATCGATTTCTTCGAGTGAGATGTACAGAGAGATAACAGAGAGAACACATAAGCATTAAACATGCAGCAGCTGGTCTTCCTTGCAGTTTATTCTCAGAAATTTTGCACAGTGCAACTTGAACCTTTTTTTTTTTTTACATTACTTCCTTTATATTATACATATATATCTTTTGTTGTTTTGTTTTCTGCGCTTACAACATCCATTGCACGTCTGTCCGTCCTGGGGAGGGATCCCTCCTCTGTTGCTCCCCTGAGGTTTCTTCCTATTTTTTTCCCTGGGTTTTTTTTAGGGAGTTGTTCCTCGTCCGATGTGAGGGTCCAAGGACAGAGGATGTTGTATTTCCTGTAAAGCCCTTTGAGACAAATCTGTAATTTGTGATTCTGGGCTATATAAATAAATAAAACTGAATTGAATTGAATTGAATTGAATTGAATTGAATTGAACTGAATTGAATTGAATTGAATTGAACGTTTTCAAACAATGTGACTAAGGCATTAAGATTAAGATGTCATGAAACACTACAAATTAAAGTAATAGTTAATAACTGATAAATGCATAGTTATCCATTGTAATGATGATGAAATTAATGGAAGGAGATTTTCATCCCTAAAAATGCTATGTATATTGAGCTACTGGGATTAATATGTACAGCATAATTACACTATAAAGATTTATTTCTTACAATGTACGTACAATGTGTTTTCATGCTGTGTATTTCCATTTTATTAACATCCAAAGGGAAGAGTAACACACACTGAGTAACACTATCAACAAGTTTTTTATTCTTCTGTTGGTATTATTTTATTTCCTGTTCATAAACAGTATAGCCTTCTTCTTCTTCTTCATTAACACTGTTTGTTATATCAAACAAAGAGCTGAAACTACTCAAAGTAATAAAAGAAATAGGTGGCGCGTCCAAAGGATGATGATTAAGGGCAATGTATGATCTGACTGACCTCACCGAGGACAAAAAGGAAACAAGGCTTAATTTTTCCTGTTGTACAGCTCTGTATTCATGGGTAATGCTGCATTCCATTTCCATTCATTTGAATCACTGGACACTAACTTATTTACATTTCTTTGATGATGGTGAATAATGAAGCTTGGATGTTCCTCAGAGGCGGCTGACAGCACACAGCGGATGGGGTGAAGAGCTGAGGGTGAAGCTGACAGCTGGTGTCAGATCTAGTTCATCTTCTGTAACTCCGGGTGGAGGAGTGAAACGAAAGTGCTGGAGGAGAGCGGTGAAGAAGAGGAAGAGCTCCATCCTGGCCAGACTTTCTCCAAGACACACCCTGCGACATGTGAAAGATGACACAAGGTCAACACCAAAATTCTGGTGATGCAGTGCTCCCTAGAAATGTATATATTTAGAAGTATGACAAAAAAAAAAAAAATCACACAAAAAGTAAGGAAATTTGTGTTTGGTAGATTATTTCTTTAAATGGCACCACATTTGTAAGGAACATGCATTTGTGGGATGGGCAGCAGAGCTGAGTATGTGGGTTGCGCCCATGAAAAATTTGCTAAATCTTCTCTGCCAATGCCTAACAGATTATTTTGCTGTTGCTATGAACTTTTGTTTTGAGCTTCTGGTACCGCCTGTCGGTGCAGCCAATCAGGCACCTGAGTGGCAGCACCGATAGGCCGTGAAGTGGGCGTCACAAGAAGACGACACCCAAAGAAGACTGTTTCCTCACCCTGTCAGCGCTTAGGTACCGTAGGCTGTCTTCTACAGATTTGCAGTCAAGGTTTGCAGGACGATATGGCTGGCGGGTCTGTGCCCAGACAATCCGGAACAGACTGCATGCAGCCAATCTCCAGTCTCATAGTTACACTTGCCTCTGATGGCTCTGACTTCAAAAGCCACTGGTCTCATACTGTTCCCATCAAGGGATGCTGTTGCAAGATTTGCAGGAGGATTGCATGTTCTTGAAAATATTGAAATACGGATTTTCATGGAAAATTTGTCAATCAAATGTCACTGAGGGATATTCTTAACTGGGGCTGAGCCAGATTCTCGGCTGAAACGAGTATCCGGTACAGATAAAGAGCTTTTGACGAGTACGAGTATTATCCGAGTAATATGAATCAATATCTGTGCTCATGATGAATGAGAATCCTCATTGGGTAGCTGACTGTGTCCACGTTATGTGATAGGCCAGTCACACACAGCGCCTCTCCCCTACACACATACACACACACACACACACAGTGAAAACCTCTCTGTCACTCGCTCAGGTCTGACAGCTCACATCATGTCTCTTTTCAGTAGCAGTCAGGTTTTTTTCAGCTCGCTCTCACCTCGGTCTGTAATCACTGATAGTCAGTAGAGTTTCTGCTGAACTTGGTTGGTAACAGACGCGGCACTTTTGAGCAGACAAGCTGAATGCGACTGCGTCTCTCACTGCCTCTACAACGGTCAGATTTTTTTTTTTCTATCTGCTTGCTCTTACCGGCTGATTTTTGATATAAAGTCAGTTGGAAAACTTTGCTCGTACTGGATGCGGTGCAGAGTCACAGTCTTAACACACACACCACTTACACACATACATTAGCTGAACACACAAAGTACATTATTATTCTTATTTTTTTTTGGTTGCATACACTGAGAGTCTGACACTTTCTCACTGTAGTTCATAAAAAATAAATGTAGTAGTATAAATATTAATAATGAAGATCTCTCTCTCTCTAGTGCTTCATAATTGCCTACTGCATGTGCTGTATTCACTGACGCACTTAAGAATATTCATGTTCTGTGTTTATAAAAAAAATTTGTTCTGTAAATAGTTTGTTCACTATTGTGATCAAAAACGTGAAGCTCAATTCAGAGGCTGTACTGTAAATAGTTTTCTAATAAACAATAAATATAGCAGCTTCTGATCTGATGTCCTATCAATTTCAGGCTTAAAATAACATACCGGTTAAACCACACCCATTTCTGGTCAAACCCCACCCACTGCTGGTTTAAGCCCCACCTACATTTCTTTTAATATGTCGACAGTGTGCTGTGTAACTCGTTTTGTTACTTCGTTTTACCTTAGTACATTTTTTGTACCATTGAAACCCATTCAAACCGCATTTTTGATGTTATACCCATTGGAACATTAAATCATGCACTCCACCAATTTAGCTTTGCGTCCTGTAGAATTGTCCTCAATCTTATAATTTTTACAATTTTTTACAAGATGTGGTCATTAAGTAGTATAGGGCACGTGGGGAAGAAGTGGGTAGAAGTTACGAATAAATCATTGGAAAATAAGGCTATTTAGTGGAACAGTCTATTCCTACCTACCTGTCTTTCTCCCTCAGAGGGAGTGTGTGTGAAACAGCAGGGGCGGAGCTACCTGTGAGTGAGCCATTGGCCGCACGCAACGCACGAACGTGGATACAACATAAATCATGCAACTTTCCTCCTGCCTCTGCAAAATCGTTTAATGCGTGCAGCGCGATTACCAGTGTTACAGATTAACTGGTTTCCGTGTTAACTGGTGACCTTTGTTTGTAAACGTCGGGCGTTTCTCGTGGCAACAGCAGATGTTCCAATCACGGCGAGGGGACGCGGCTGACCTCACAAACGCCTGATTGACTATTATTCAATCTCGGTTATAATTTTCTAGACTTGGCTAACTATCTGCTCAACTTAGCTTGTTGGTGGTTCATGCGGTTTAGTGAAATGGTCGGATCAGAAATCTACTCCATATTTTGTTTTATTGTATTATTTGTTTCCACATCAGTACTACTATCGTGGTGAGGTGAAGGAGAGCTTTTTGCACTTTGAGGCTTTAGAACAGCTTGATGCTGCTGCTTTGACTGAGAGGATAATAAATATACTTGAGCGCCATGGCCTGGAATACAAAGAAAATCAAGTTGGACAGGCATACGACGGGGCGTCTGTTATGAGGGGGAAAAACACTGGCATTCAGGCTCGCCTGAAGGAGTTGGCAAACAAAGCCTTCTATGTACATTGTAATGCCCACTGTTTAAATCTAGTGCTTGTGGAAATCATCCCTGAGGTTGAAAATTTCTTTACTGTGGTGCAGAAGTTGTACAACTTCATGTCAGGTTCATATGTTCACCCAGAATGGCTGGCTGTGCAGAAACGATTGTATGAAGGAAAACCAACAAAGGAACTACAAAAATTAAGTGACATGCGCTGGGCCTGCCGACAGATGGCATGTCAAACTATTCTTGATAGGCTCACAGCCATCATCTGTCTCCTTGAGGAGTTAGAGCTAAATGAAACTGGTGACCGATCAGTGGAGGCACAAAGCCTGCTGGCATTATTAGATGTACAGTTTGTTGAACTCTTGGTCATAATCACAAAGCTTTTTGGTGAGGTTAAAGGCCTGTCAGAAGCACTCCAGTGCCAAAACCTAGATTTAGGTCTAGCCGTGGATTTGGTTGAGGCACTGGTGCATAATCTGCACATCTTCAGAAATGGAGAGCACTTTGATGAGCTGTGGAGGATTGTCATTGATGTAGCACAACAGTGCAACATAGAAATAGAGCCCATGAAAAGAAAAACACTGCTCAGTCAAAGACTTGATCATGCACACATACATATATCCACCCTTGGTAGGCTATCTGAAAAAAATAAGGACACTTTCAGAACTGGGATTTTTTACCAAACCATTCATGTGATCCTGAGTGAGATTGAGAGGAGGTTTTCGAAGCCAAACTGTGCAGTAATGCTTGGTATTGGAGCCCTAAACCCCAAGAGCAACACATTCTGTGATGAGGAAGCACTGATGCCATGTGCAGCCCTTTATGATTGCAATACAGATGATCTGTCAAATGAGCTACATCAGTTCAAGAGGATGCTGGATAGAAAAGTCCAAGCAGGCATTGAAAAGCCCACAAGCATACTGGATGTGACAAAATTCCTTGAGCCATGTTGTGAAGTTTTTCATGAGTTGTTCAGGCTGTTGTTCTCTGCACTTAAACTCATTAAGACGTATTTGAGATCCACAATGGGAGACAGCAGATTGAGCAACTTGGGTGTACTAAGTGTGGAGGCAAGATGCGCAAAATCCTTAAACTTGGATGACTTTATGAATCGCTTTGCCCACTCTAACCCCAGAATACAACTTTCATAGGATTGTGGCTTACAGTTATCATTTGCCAATGTGTAATAGTGAATGTCAGCCTATGTTGGTGCCCCTGAAAGACATGCATAGCCAGGGCAGGCACACACACAGACAGACACAGAGAGAGACACATGCACAATGCAAATATGGATTCATTTGTGTTGCTGTTTTACCTCTGCCCAAAGTAAAGTGGATTTCATAGCTTTTGTTCTGAACTCCATGAGAATTTATCTTATTATTAATTATTTTTATGCAAGATCTGTGCACATTACATGAATTTATCCTTGAGGCACCACTCTTTAAATGTTCAAAATGTTGTGTTGTAATGACTCATTACCTAGTTCCAACTCTGCCTGTCTCTTAGTAGAGCACAATGAAGGGACTGTGTGTGTGGATTTTTGTTTATATATAAATAAATGTATTCTGACATCATGATTGACATGGATTTTGTTCTTGGGGAATCAAGACACTAAAATTTAATGTATCAATCTAGCACAGTAGGAACAAGCTGATATAGGTTTTGTTTTAACAAAAAAATCTCCATTTGTGGAGATTTCCTGTTAATCTAATGGTGACAGGCCTACTATTATAAGGACACACTAAAACAATTAATAAATAAAAACAACAACAGTAACACTCATAATAATGAAAACAGTCATCTAGACATTTCAGGAATCTACTTATTGCCACCCCTATGTGAGTAATGGTCTCACCCTTGCCACCCCAATGAAAAATTTCTGGCTCTGCCACTGTGAAACAGAGAGGGAGTCCCTCTCTGTTTCACACACACACACACACACACACACACACACACAAGAAAGACGTGGATGCTAAAGAGATGGAGGCATTCCTGGGGTATGCAACCAACCAGGGGCAACCAGGAGCTTGTGGGATGGGCGGTCCGGTTGGGCAGTGTTTTGGGCCACCATGACCCGCAAACGATTCGTCCTGATTAGCGCTCACCTGCGCCTCAATGACCGACTGAATGAGTCCCAGCCAAGGGCAGACTGGCGTACGAGGAAACCGGGGCCTGGCCACGAGGCAAAGAAGAAGCAAAAGAAAAAGACAGCTTCACTGTCGTCATGCAAAGACTGAGGATGTCAGAATGTCCTCTGCAAACAGCTGGAAGCATTTCTAGCTGCTGATGCTTCGTGATCAGCATTTCTCCAGTGAGTCAGCTAGAATGCGTGACACACACAAAATAGCCACATTTTTGGTGTAAAATTAATGTTATTTTTGGTATAAAGAATTTGTTTTATCCATTTTAAATGGATCATTGTTGTATATGTTCAGGCGAGCAGAGAGCAGTAGCAAAGCATCTGAAACTACGGCAGTGCCTCTACATAGAGGGCTACCATGAAGCTAACCCTTTATCGACATGCACACACGGTGTGCATGTAATGAGTGAACAAAGGAATCTCTTTGTAAGTGGTAGAATATTGGTCAGGTGCTTAATGCTTTGAGCCGATCTCTGAAAGTGGAGATATAAGATGTGGAAATGGAGGATGTTGTTAAAGAAATCTGCCGAGAGTGTCCTGTCTGAAACATCAAACGGTTATCTCTCATTATGTCTCAGTGGCGAGGCATTGTAAGCATCAACAGTGATCAGACAGGTCAGGCAGTACTTGAGGTGTTTTCTGATGATGCCACCTCAGTCACTGTTATAACACAAGCTTACAAAAAGTGGCTGAGATGCAGCGTGCGCTTATGTAGGGGCTGAGCCCTAGATTTGAGTATCTTCATCCTGACTGGTTGAATACATACAGGCAAATTAACATGCATGTGCTGGGATGTACATACACCATCACAGAGCAAAGTAAATGTGAAAGCTTTTGTGATTTAAATACTTTTTTATTCCCTTTTCTGTTCGTATTACTTTATTTCCCTTTCATCAGCAAAATCTATCTTCAATATCTTCATCAGCACTGTGCAGTATACCAAACGAAGAATAATAATCAGTGGTCACATAAGTAGAGAAATCATAGCAAACAGTTTTAAGGGTATGTTAGGTCTCAACACTACTTTCACTTAAAGACTAAACAAAGGACAATGTTTTATATTGCAAAATTCTGTATTTATAAGTAATGCTGGATATTTCCATTCATTTGGGTCATGCATCAATGACTTTTATTTCTTTAGCAATGAAAAATGAACAATTGCTCAAGTCTTTTTCCTTAGAAGCGGCTGACAGCACACAGCTGATGGGATGAGGGAGTGAGGGTGAAGCCCACAGCTGGTGTCAGATCCAGTTCATCTTCTGTAACTCCAGATGGGGGAGTGAAACAAAAGTGCTGGAGAAGAGAGGTGAAGAAGAGGAAGAGCTCCATCCTGGCCAGACCCTCCCCAAGACACACCCGGCGACCTGTGAGAGACGACACAAAGTCAACACCAAAATGCTGGTGATGCAATACTCCTTAGAAAAATTGAGATTTACAAATATAACAAATATATGAATTATACACATTTACATGTAATGATTTCATACACACTGCTGAAATGATATAGTGTACCTGCAGAGAAGGGCATGAATGCCTCTTTAGGCATAAACTGGCCATGTTCATTTAAGAAGTGCCCTGGGTTGAAAGTGTAGGGGCTCTCCCACTCACTTTCATCATACAGGACAGACGTCAGCAAAGGAAGTACAGCTGTCCCCTGTCAACAAGGAGAAAGACCTGCATCACGTTGTGTCAGATAGAATCAGAAAGTCATTTTGTTCATTTCAAAATGTTCAGCACAGCATTT